>MU380168.1:236679-255095 GCA_022495085.1 Xylaria sp. FL1042 | reverse complement strand
TTTTTTTTTTAAAATTGGGTGTTTCATTTGTTTTTTAATAACGATCCTAACTCCAACCCTACATCATTCCATCCCACCCAATTTAACCCCCCCCCCCCCCCCCCCCCCCCTGGAATACACCAAGCCCCTGTCATATTCCGCCCTGATTTCCCTCTCCTGACTGGTCGATATGAGATCAAATCTAATTTATCTGCACGGCTGCCTGGCCAAGTTTCAAGTGTCCTCACGTAGCTCAGTTAATGTGTAGCGTAAACATTCTACAACCTTTACCACTTCTGATCATCTATGCATAGGCGTCCTTTTTGCATTTTACTAACTTGGTCCTTGTGATTCAAAGAGTGGCGGTGTATTTTATTGAAGTACAAGTAAAGTCGACCTGGTGATCCTAGTCCTAACGAAGAGGCTGATAAAGTCCGCGAACCAAGCGCCGTTCATTTAGAACAGGTGCCGACCCTAGTTCAGCGCTAGGACAGAACAAGGACCACGCCTCACTTTCTTCACAGCTTATAGGGCTTGTCGGAACCATCTATAGTACACTCAGACTCGGCAGGCCTTCCGGCCGGACGAAATAGGCAAGGGAGGTAAACAAAGAGCCAGTCGTACCTGCAACGACCTTAAGCCAGGGTAAATTTTCAAATAGATTACTAGCAACGTGACACTAACTATAGCAAAAGACTGTTAAGCTCACTGTCCGCTAACCCCTACTTCTCGCCAAATGTAAACCTTGTTGACTTTTATTGATCTGCCTCGGGTTATATCTAGGATGGAAATGACACGGGTAGGGCCGCAATAAACAAATCATTTTTGGGAGGGGTGTGGCACTATGGAGTCCACCCCCGGAAATCCTCCCTTCACTAGGCATGCTGAATAATTGGTAGCAATACATTTGTGGGCTTTTAAAATACTGATGTAGAAGGGTCCAAGACTAACAAAACAATGTAGTGTAGACATGTTACTATGCCAATTACATGAACAAGGCAGAAAGCTAGCAGGGGGGCTCATTGCACCACAACATTGACGTCGAATCCCCAACTACAGCAATAAGGTATGCGGGTAGCATCATAAATGTATAGTATACGATTAGCCCGGCCTTATTCCGGACTAAGTGTGTGCTGTGCCTCTTTCCCAGTGTCATCGCTTGAGACAGCTTTTTCGTCACAGCGAAGGGCCACTACCTCGAATTTGTATTTTATCTCATGTACAAAATATTGCAGTTTGAATTGTGTTCGTCGCTCTACGGGGTGTTTATCCTAATCTTCAACGATAAGAGATGACACTTATCCAATCCAACAGTGGAACAATGCTCTGACCCTCATAGCAAGGGGGTACTGATCCTCACCTGCGACCAAGTGAGACCGTAACTGGGTAGGAGGGGCACTATACGTAAGCCCATCGATGTAGCATGCATTTGTGCACGGTAGTAAATCGAACCTTGTATGGCTAGTCACTAAGATTACACCGACCCAAATGCCAAGTTTGGAAGACTGATAATTTTGCTTATATTACGCTGCACTATGAAGGTATGTCTCCGCGGGTATGTATAATAGTAACTGTGAGGTTGAAGATTCCTTTCTCAACTCCTACTAGGCATTTCCAACGTGTCGTGAATAAACACAACTTCAGGGGAAGCCCTCTGTTCAAAATAGCTTTTTATCGTTTTGTGTTTTTCCTTCCGAGTTTCCCTCTGGGTAGAAACGCCATGTGTTTCCTTCCGGGTTTCCCTCTGGGTAGAAACGCCATGTGTTTTCTGAAACATCTGTCCCAGAGCCTTCAATCGAGATACCTGTTGAGGCGGCGTTTGATCGGTCATTGCGGAGCTGAGGTTCGTTTCGGTGATTCTTTTCTCGGGAGTTGTGCAATTCAATAGATGCTATTAAACGTAGGCCGATCGAGTCATGGGATAAAGCAAGATAAAGAAAATTGAGAGCTCTGGAAGTGTATATGGGCGACGGGCTGGTGCGTTACTGTCAATGACAGGAAACAAGCGATGCTCAAACCGCGACACGTACCTTATAGCAAGAATTTGCACGTAAACTCGGGGTATGATTTATGACGGTGCTCTCGTGTCGTAAGAGATGGTAACAACTCTGCTGTTCTAGACAAAGAGAGAAAGGTTCGCAGTGCAGCGGGTGCCTTTTTATCCTTTCAAGTTAGACTCATTAAGCACGGCCAGCCTGCGAATACTAGGCATAAAATGCATCGCATAGTATAAATTTGGGCTCCGGGCGGGGGACATGGTCGGTGAGCATGGCGTGAGAACAAAGAATCTCTCAAGCGCGCGATGGTTGACGCGATGGTTGACGCGATAGTATGCAGGTTATACCGGAGACGCTAACTTGATATCGACTTTGCTGAGGGTAGATCGAGGCTATGTTCAGGATATTATGATCGTGTATCGCCCAGGCAGTCGCCGAGGCATTTCGAGTACCAGGTAGTTTGTCGGGGGTCATTGATGGTTCCGGTGGAGAAAATACGCCCAGTGTAGTATACATCTGGGGTTCCAAGATATGGTATGAGCGGTCTATATCTTCCAAGCGCGTGTTGTACGGAAAATAGCCGGTCAGTATGCGTAGCTGGTTCGCATGGCGCGATGCAACTCCATATCCCTGCTGTAAATTAGTGCCCCGACCCTAACGACAGCACCATCTAACACTGGACATCCCCGGTGCCTCGTGCTGTATTGACGGTACTATACACAGGCCCCATTCCTCACAACCAGGCCTCTTTTATCTTCTTAGAGTCGCCTTAAGAGTAAATTGAGCTGAACCAGGAGAGAGATGAGCTAATTGGCGAGGAAGAACTGTTAGCATCGGTACGAATTAACACCAGGTGAGAGCCATACCATTGATAACGCCGATACAAGCGATTGGACAATGCCGGGATGTTCGAAAGTGCAAAAATCCCTTGCTCCGTCGCCCCACGCTCTGGATGAAGCCCAGACCACTTGTAGATAGGTTGTCTATGTCAACATCTTGCAACGTACTCAGTTCAACCCCTTTTTTTTTCAAAAAAAAAAAAAAAGGGGGGGAAGAAGCCAAACTATAGAAGAAGAAAACAGACTTTATCTGGAGGACAGAGAACCGCTGTTTGAAGTCTAAGTCGGCAACCGTAGTAAAGAGCTGCTTCTAGATAATTTGCCGACAACGGCAGAGGCACCGTGTTAAAAAAAGTGCTAAACCCAAGGCTGGCCGTTTGCGCTTGTTCGCTGTAGCTTTGGAATCAATATGAAGCGATAAAGGCGACATTGAGGCTACAGCAAATGGCGGTGTTGTTGATGGAATCGCAATCAACCAGGAGTATCGAAGGCGAATCGTGAGGTGTGTTGAAGTGTCGTTAAGGTTATAGGACGTCATCCCGATCTAAAATCCGGGGTATGCATATTAAAGTCCCAGTAGCACGTTGTAGCAGTTGAGCCGCGTGCTCGGTTACTGGTCCCGAGAGCCCGGCTACCGTCAGAGAGGGTATGTATGGGACGTGCCGAGGCTTCCAGGTTCCTGTCACAAGCCAGGCCAGTACCAGCCAAGTACCGTGCCATTACCAGGCCATACGTGTAGTATAGCGCTGGGAATGCGTACTAGGGGGCGAGGGGCCGGTCTCGTCTGCGTGAGCGAATCATGCGACAGGCGACGCATCCTCGGATGGAGACTCAGGGACCGGGGCATGGCTCTCCGCTCGTCCCAACTTGTCCACAGTTGGCGTTCCTCCTCGTTCCTCCTCGTTCCTCCTCGTTCCTCCTTCCACAGCTCGGCGTCAGAGCTGAGGCTTACATGTGCATTATTAATACCGTACCGCGATACGGAACAGAATCAATGCAACGTGGGGTCTCGCTCATACTAGGTAGCTAGCCATCGACACCCAAGAGCTAAGGGCGCAGCTCGAATGATATACATAAGAGGAGACTGTTTCCTTTTGGCCGTGCGTTGGTGTTGTGGATCAGGGTTCCCTACCTGTATACGCTAATATAACATGGGATGATGGCATGCAGAGACGTCCAAAGAGGAAAGCGCCTAAGGGATTGGTTGGTTTTGGTCGGGTGACCGCTAACCTCCCGCAAGATAGAGATCGGGATTTGGATAGGTTAGGTACTTACAGTAGTTGACAGTTTTTCCTTCAAACTTCCGAGGTTCTTTCTCTTCTTCTTGTATAGGTAGGTTCGTTTGACCTTAGAAACAATATTCTGATTAAGTACTTATTTACCCCCCTTCCATCCGATATTTATAATCAACTTCTCCAGTATATTCGTATCAACTTAGAAGAAATCATTGAATTTAAGTGTCTAACCAACGTGTTCCTTGTGCCCCAAAGATCACCTCAGTCGATGCGCGATCCCCGAAAATACCGCTAATAGTAATGGTCAATCCATTCTATGTACCGGTAGAATGAGCCGTACGCTACACTACAACGATTGATAACCAGAACCTTCTCCTATTATTGTCTAATTGTTCATTGCTTTTGCTTGATTCGCCGCTGGGACGGCATTTCTCTTGCCTTGTTCTATCTTCGTGCTTTAATGGAAACCATTATAACAGCTCGTGTATTCAGTACAGCTCGAATACTAATCCATACTTTCGACGAGCGGCATCGACATTACAATAGCAGCGCACCCTCCCTTCACTTCTCGATGTAAATCCTTGTTGTGCCGGCAACAAATGCTTGGTTATCATTTACCTGTTACCTGTCGATCACTAAGCCGCCGAGGAGTCCACTGGAATTGGATATACCTTCAAAACTAGCCCCTCACCGCAACTATCCAGACCTTGCATCAAAAAGGCATCAAAGATTTGAAATACTACACAATCATTTGAAGGGCATTTGACAAACGTTTCTATTCTCGTTCATGGTTGGGGCTCCAAGTATGGTGCTAGCGAAAGACTACGTAATTAGGTTTAACAAGCGCCAGCCTACATGACAGCAAAGGAAGGCCTCGCAGATTTCCGACCTTAGAGACTATTTATCTTCTCACCCCTATTACAACGCGTTGATGATGACAGGCCTCTTCATTTCTTCTTCTTCTCGCGATTGTCGCAGTAATCTTCAGCCGGGCCTGATCTCCGGCATATCCATCGTGTAGTTCCGGTCTCCCCACCCAACCATTGTTCGTTCAATTGCATCCTCCTGAGTTCTCGCCGCCTGCTTTCTCTGAGTGCCTTTTTTCGAGTAGTACCTGTTAGCTCGAACTGCAGGTGTGCTGCAGGAGACGGGGCCGTGATCCAGTGAAATCGCGACTATTGGCCCCTGCGAAGCATCGCAGCCTACTGAGTTTCTGATGGTAGACCGGAATGGCAGACTCGCCTCTCCAACGCTGTTTCTTAGGCTATCATTAGCTACATTTTCCGTTCACCGCAACATCGAGCCTCGGGCTAAACTCTACGATACTGAAATCTTTGCGCTCTGAACCAATGGCCACACACCCACAGCATGCACAGCGTCCTTTCCGATACCTTGAGCCTCGTATGGGGGCGATGTTGGTATACAATTGTTTGACTTTCTCGTTTGTCTCCTCGGTTCTATTCAGCCTTGGGGCCTAATCTTCCTCGTCCAGTGACGCCCGAATCTTGCTAAACATTTATAAATAGTGGTTACCCTCAGGAGAGAGCATCATGACACTACAAAAATCTTGTCATTTTAATCTTTCTACTACAAATCGGCCCCATAATAAGCCTTCTTGCTTCCATCGGATGCCTAATACTGGCCCAAATGAGCCTTGATAATATGGCAGAGATTCCTAATCATGGGACTATACTTTCGGACATCAACCATCGTCGCAGGACGTTAGATCTTTCTGATAGAGAGAAGCAGTGGATATCGGCTTTCTACGGCACCTCGGAGCTCGGTTAGTACTTTATGTCTCCATTTAATTTCGCATATCAAGTGTGCGTTAACTAATTTGAGACAGAACAGGTAATACCTAAGGGGTTTCCATCAATGGCAGTTGCGAAGATGCGCTGGCCTAACGCGGCGACCTTTCGAACGTTCGGATACCTTGACTTTAGACGGCTCGAATTCTACGAGACGAAGCTTGCCTATTTAGAAAACCAACTCCACAAGCTCGATAAGACAGAAAACCAAATAATGGAAGGGGCGCAGAAGAACCAGGCCCCCTTTAACAAGAGTTGCATGAACTACCACTTCAGAGACTCTACCCCTCTACACGGGCCCGAAGTACTCGAATTACATGAAAATATGTCCCAAGACGAGATCAATTATTTCCGAGAAAGGCTGTATGCCGACATGGAGTGTCTCGCGAAGAAACACCGTATGCTCCTTCAACATTATATACAAGACTTCTATAATAAGTTAATAATTGCTCTGCTACTAGACGAACTGGTTCTCTGGCTTAAGAAAGTAAGAGAATTTCCCCGAGTGCGTCTACTAGCCCAAGTTGATCTATCTACGATGGCTCGCGACTACCATAAACTTGACAACGAGGCTGTAGATCACTTGAGTGCTCTGGACGAAATGGCCTACACGAGCATCGATCCCGTCGAGTTATGGATCCAGAATATCCGACTCTCGACAATACCTTGGATACAAGTCAGTATTATTATTTTGCTTCAGTTGTTTTTCTACATCATCATAACGTCTTCTACTCCCCGTCTATGGCTCCAAGCGGCATGCCAAGCATCATGTTTCTGGCTACAAAACTCTACCTATGTTTAAGTTACGGATGGAAAATGAAACTTCCTAATACTAATAACTTGCCCACAACGATAGAAAATTCTGCGGTGCTTCCCTAACAGAGACGTCACACCTAATCACGAAGCCTCTCAGACATACAACGCAATAGGTGTTGGTATTTTTACAATTCTTCATAAAGCTGTGGTACTTTTAAGTAGCCTCTCGCTCGTACTTGTGCCTGCTGGTCTTTTACTTCTAGGGGGGTTCAGCAAAGCACTTTCTTATGGGATTGTAGTGATATTCGGGGTCATTTTTGCCATTGTCATACTCCTTGTTGAGCAACGCATTGGTCATGCAGTTTTGGGCATCGTCGCATACCTTGCTTTGCTCGCCACATTCTTGGCAAATACGACATAGAGTCCCAATAGACGGATACTGGTATACAAGACTTCGATTTTTGTTTTGATACGGAGGGATTGGCTCATGATTGTCTTTGGAATCTTGTCCATTTTTTTTTTTTTTTATCATTCTTTCCTCCCTTTTTATTTTGTATACACTTGTAGTGTATACGCAAGAGTTGAACAAACATTCTCTTTCAAGTATTGAATTCAGATTACTTCCTTTAGTTGTCAAAATATTAGCTAGTTATAGAATTAAACATCATGATTCATGAAGTTGGTCATCATGATAGTTTTTAGGCATAATGCACTGTGTCATCACATGTCCATGTGCTAGGAGGAAACAACCATGAAGAACATAGAGACAGGTAGTACTGGACGGGGATTGTGATGAAGTGTCTCCAAACAGAAGAAATACCATGTTATTCATACCGAGCTAGAGTCCATTCTGTCAATTCACCAATACCAATATCGATATGTAAAGATGTCTATATATGCATACATGAATTGCAGGTATTTACCTAAACGCAAAAACCTCCACATTTTTATAACAGAGGTTATCTGAGCCAGATAAGATAAAGACGATACGTAGTAGGGCTCATACCTGAGCGGTCGCACTGTACATGATGTGGCTTTAGATAGTGGCTACGGAGTACATACTTATGTATAGAGATATACAGGGGTTAGGTTAGCTCCCTTTAGTACTTCGATTCTTTTAGCTGGAGCTAAGCTAAACCATCGTCATGCATTTAACACTGTCCGAATAAGTCGGTCAATAAGCAATCACATCTTTCTCTACCTTTGTCGGCTACATCATTCAGGGGCCCAAGAACAAGCTACGTCTGACTCACATCATTTCTCATTGCTGAAAACATTGCTATAACACAGCTCTACTCTTGCTCGGCTAGCCGAAGACAGGTTACCTCCCAGAGCTACACTAGAGCTACACCAGAGACGGAGCTGCTACCGCTATCGCGACGGCGACTATCCTCGACCATGCCCTCAATATGGACTCAAGAGACACCATGACCCCGACGCATTTGCTTGATGCAGCACGGATAATACCCATCGCAGAGTTATGTCCTGATCTTCCTGATCCAAGCACCAAGGCTGTTGGCGGTGTGGTTACCATCACTTGGCCTTACAATAAAGTTAAAGGCACCTTTGCCTTCAACCTTGCCGAACCCGACTTCCGTCTTCGTCGTCAAAAGGGTCAAGTTAGAATAGACTTCACAGATAGAGCTGCCAAAGTTGTTGGAGACTCTAGACTAGGCGGTAATGATGAGGTTCTCCTAAGTCTAGAGGGCGCGGCTTGGGAGGCAGAGGCGGTGGACAGACGGCGGAGTCTGCCAGGTGCAGATATAGGATGGAGGCTTGTATTCTCTGAAAAAGTGTTCCTTAGGATTAAACGAGCCGAAACCAACGAAACCGACCACGTCATCGTCGGCGAACGACCCAACGAACACGAAACAATTCCGGATTTGGCTCCTATTCAGCTACTTGCCATGACCAAATCTCCGTCTTCGTCTGCTCCTCTTTCTCCTATTCGTCGCTCATCAGCAGCGCAGGAAATACAGACCAACCAGTTCAATGATGATGAGTTTGCTTCTCCTGCTTTTGTCAAGCGGGCCAGGATGTCATATGGTGCACTGTTCGAAGGCGGATTCGATATATTCCAGGACGACGACAGCGTTGCGGGAAAGAGGCGTAAGCGAACACGATTTGCTCGCCACAGCACCTCTTGGCGATATACTAGCCGCTCTGCAAGTCCTGAATCGGTTGCTGCCTCTTCGGAGAGTATTGATGGACAGGTCAGTTCTCCGACCGAAGCCCTCGGTTCGCCGAGTAAGGCACAGATGGCCGATGGAGGATGCCAAACCACGGAATTGGATCAACCCTCGCCTCACCCTATTAGCACTGCGTCAGAGACCCAAATATATGGAATAGAGTCAAAGACCGCGCTGATGGATGACGCCCCCGCCAAAACGCCTATGGACTCTGCCAATGATCAGAAAGCACCAACACCGTCTTTAAACACTTGGCTCCCAGAAACAACTGGCCAGACCACGCCGACTCTCAATTCTGAGAACAATCCGTTTACCGACCCGGATGCACCACCTCATTCTGGCGAAGAACTTGGTTCGTCAGGTTATAGGTTTGCGGGTAACCCGTGGAATATGAGTATGGCGCCATCTGCTTTTCAACCGCAAGAGGCAGTGCCAATACCTGTTTTGCATGAGTCATTCGCCTCCTCGGACTTTAGAAATCCTCCCTCCAGTAATCAGTCTATCGCGTTCGGTGAACCGCACAACTCAGGCGACGCATACTCAAGCAACGGTGAGGTCCAAGAACCCGTGAGCGATGGTGTAATCCATTCAATCCAACCAAACCGTTCAGGGATCGAGTACCCTCAGCTTGAACCTAATGGAGATGCACGCTCTCACCCCATTCACGATGAAGCTCTAACCGATTACCCGACAAGTTACTTAGAAGCTAGCCATATGTCGCAGCATGGCCAAATAATGGCAGAACAACCCTCTCAGTACCCCGAGGTAGCTCAATTAGGATCAAGTTCCTGGGCCACAGTTAACCACAGCTCAACCGCCACCGCAATGGTCCCCACGGATCGTCTTGGCAGTAGAGATGGAGACACGCCAGAACAAGCAGTTGTCATTGATGAGAGCGACGAGGATTCCGATCCTAGACCCGAACCGATGGCTGTGGAAGATACTGTCAACAGTGGTCGTGCCTATGCCCTAGACATGTACGCGGATGCGGAAGACGAAGATGAAGTTGATGCGCAATACTCTGACGATGATGAGCCCGAGTATGATGCGGATGAGATGGGTGGTGATTATGATACAAGAAATTACGAGCAGCCAGGTGATGATGACGAGGGTAGTTCTGATGAAAGACCGCAGCCATTAGAACTAGAGTTTGATGACGGTGAGAGTTGGGATGAAGAGGAGCAAGAAGAGTTTCTTGACGAGGAGAACGAAGGGGAATATGAGATGGACGATGATATAGCTAGACCTTCTCCTCAACCTGCGGTACGAGCCAACCCTATGGTAATTGATTTAATCTCGTCTTCGGAGGACGAAAGCGAGGATGAGAATGATGACGAGGGCGGTGACACTGGGGAAAAAATCGAACAGTTTGGCGCTCACACTAATTCCAGAATATCGCCAAATGATCAACAAGTGGTCTTGGAGGATGGTCCTCAACAGGCTCAGTTGAATGACGAAGGATCCGAAATCATCTCTCAGGCTTCCATGTCCGAGATCGAAGAGTTTTCTGAGGCGGGCGAGGAGCGTCACGATTACACGAGCTCACATAGAAAAGATGAAGGAGAATACGAGGATGAAAATGAAGATGAAGGTGGCGGTAGCGAGAACGAGGAAGAAAAGCAAAAGACAGTCAGAGACGAAACATCACTGGGACTAAGCGATGGAGAGGCGATACGGGAGCCTGGGCTCTCTAGAGGTCAAGCGAACCAGGAGATGAGGCTAGAAAACAATTCGGAAGCTGAAGCTGGCCTCGACGATATAATATCTCGTCGTACGCAAGATCATGCGGACATATCCCATGGTCAAATTGCGCCCATACCGGAGTTGCATGAAAGCGGTGGTACTGAAACTAGTAGTCAGGCTCCCGAAGAGGGTTCAACTATACCTCTCTCGGCAGCTGATGGTCTCGAAATACTCAGTCGTGCAGTTGACGAGTGGACAGGATCGGTTGTGGAAACCATTTCCGATGAGCACGAGCCAGAGCCACCCGAAGATAATACCCAATTGCAAAGCTCATCAAGCGAAGCGGAGACAGAGGAACTCCCCGCGCAGACAGATGAAGAAAAGCAGGTTGATCCAACAGCGTCGTCAAAGCCTAACACTAGGTCTCCGCTACCTACTACCAACAAGAAGGAGCCCATAACAGTCATGCCATCTTCGCCTCCCCTATCTCAATCATTTCGATCACTCATCGAAGACAGCACATCTATATTTGAGGAGGAAACAACCAAACCAACAGGTCAACTGAACGTTTCGCACCTTCCAACTCCCCACAATACACAGCTCACGGATATCACATTGAATATCTCTACAACCACCTCCATGAACATTGCAGAATCATTTGAGTCACATAAGACTATTGAACAAGAGGTTTACCAACCCAGAGAGGGCTCAGTTGCCGAGAAACCAGCAGAGGACCTTGCAAAGCAAAGCAGCAACATGAATATGGACCAACACAACATTGAGCAAGAACATGATAGTGCTCCGAGCGTCGAGATTCAGGCACAGCAACCTTCAAACGGACCATATGCTAGCCCATCTCCAGCTGGTAGCTTTCAAACCCAAGTTGGTGACGCAGAGCTTGCCTTCCCTGGTAGTGTAGAGGAAGCAAGGAACGACAGTCAATTTCCCCGTAGATCATCTTCCGAGAGTAGTTCGAGTACATCGAATACTAGCGGATCTTTTGCATCACACATGGAGGTTGATGAAGAACTCCAGGCTAGCATTCTGGAAGACTCTCTACTCGAGGGTTATTTAAACCAAGATGGACGAGATGATCACGACAATTCGTTTCAAATTGACACAACCGAGGCATATATCGAGCCAGAAGAAACGAGTCAGGCAAAATCTGTGTCTTCATTGTATGAGAACACTCCGGCCAGGCAGCTTGCTGAGGAGATATCTGCACAGTTAAAGCGAAACTTCGTGGCGAACAGCTCCGGGGAAGAATCCGATGCCTCAACGCGCAACGACCCTAGCGTACATCTAGCGCGTATAGCCAATGCTTCTACGAGACGCAAAAAGAGAAAACGCGCTGCATCTACTGACTCATATCGTCCCCGTAAACGACTCTTTGACACACGTCGCAGCCCGACCCCCGAAACTGATACTTCAAGCCTACAACTCGCAAGGGAGGCCCTTGCCAGCCACACACCAAAATCCGAAGAAGACGGCTCTTCAATGACTGCTGCCAAACTACAACTGGCCCGCCATCTCCGTGATGAGCTTCCTGATTGTACATCCTTGAAGGTTTTACGCCAACACCTCACAAAATCGCTTGATGTGATTGCAGTCGCAGTCATGCAACCCCCAGACCCGCGACGAGCTAAAGGCAGACCGAGGGAATACATGATGTCGTTCACGATCGCTGATCACTCCATTGGCCCCTATGTAGTCGCCGAGGCCTTTCTATATCGTCCGCACAAGGATTCACTTCCAGTGATCAGATATGGCGACATTGTACTTCTTCGAAATTTCACCGTCGTATCCCTAGCCAACAAAGGCTTTGGGTTGAGGTCCAATGATGGATCTAGCTGGGCCGTTTTCGATTTTGAGGGCGAACCACCACAGATTAAGGGCCCGCCGGTCGAATATGGCCAAAAGGAGATATTATATGTTAGCTACCTCCGAGACTGGTTCAGGTTGCTCGATGTCAAGGCACGGCAGAAGTTAGAGCTGGCCAACCAGAAGATCATAAATGCGGGCAAACCTAAACAGAACGAGACAATGTCAGACATGATTAGATAGCAGCGATCTACGACTATTATTCGACTTCATATGATACCAACTAAAAGTTATATTTTTACCCGAGCTGCTTAATAGCCTAGTCACGAATAATGAGAAAACAGAATACCCTCAGAAGCGACGAAAATGTTCACGTTGGCAGCCATAATTAGATACATACACAGTTTAGTTAATTATATTCTATAACGCTGCGCCTCTATGATCCCGCAACACCGGGTGCTTAAAAAGACCCTGGAGCTTTTGCAGGAGTGGCATCTCCACTTCGGACCTTGCAGATGGGTATGCATCATCTACGGGCAAGGGATTCGTTACACATTCACTTATCCAATCTTCACAGGCCGTCATGGAGATGGAGCAATAAAAGCTCGGTCTTTGAGCGGCCAACCCATTCCTCTCTATCTGGTGCTTCTATGGTCGACAGTTGAGACCTCAGGCAAAAGGAAACATAAAATATACCTAATAGACTAACACTTATAGTCGCCTAGTTAGTCTAGAGAGTAATGGGAGTAATTACTAAGACAGCCCGGTTCGAGACAGTGGTAGAGTATGAACACACAGGGGCTTCGACACCGCATCACTACGTAGTAATAAGTACCCTCTCAAGGTCCATGATGGTAAAAAGGTTTATCAACTTGATACAGATAGAACAAGAGAAGTTTGGAGATGAGCCCCGCTGTTCATGCTAGAGACCAAGCCGATACTTGCCGCAGCTACACAGGTACCTATGCCAAGAGCAAGTGTGCTTTACTTAGGAGGGTCTAGGAGTTCGATTTCTCACTTCGTAGTATGTATCTGAGGAAGCTGAGAGAAGATTCAGTTCCACGTCGACGTGGCATCATTTCTTGTTCAGGACTAGAATGATTACACAGCTAGGCTCGATGCAGAAGACAAACCTACTAGTTGTGCGTGGTTAAACATGTTTTCTAACTTCTGTGCCCGAAAAAGCAAAACTATCGCACGACATGGGAGTGGCACGAAGTACCTGGGCGTCTCATTAGGGCGTACAATTTGGGGTGGAAAGCACACCTCCATACATACATACATACATACGTACATACATACATGTAGGTACCTAGGTAGGTAGGTAGAGAATGAATGCAGTAAAGAATACCCGTCCAAAATGATAGGAGCAGTCATCATAACATCATCTGCCGACATCCGGTGCTTGACGTGAATCAGGCCAAGCCTCGTAGGGCGAGGGAGATTTTGAGTTGATGCCTACAGGTAGCCAAGGTAGTCCGTTCTGTCCGGACTTCCAGTGTTGAGAGTTTGTCCGCCGCATCCAATCGCATCCAATAAAAGCTTCAAGAGAGCCTGAAGTTGAGGTAGTTCCCCTATGCATGACGAGTATGCAGGTGATCGATTAGTGAAACGATGACGATCTTTCTAAATACGACATTACATATTCGCGTCTGTGAAACTCGCAAGAACGGATAGTCGGACAGTACAGTAAATGGTCTTGGTCCCTCTGGTTACTGCGAGGATACAGCAATGACGTCACCAATCGGCGTCCCGGGCGTGCTCCATCGGCAAAAGACTAAGATCCCACATATTTGGCTGCCACGATAGTGTCAGAAACTGGACCGAAACGGCAAATCACGGTGTGGTGCTATGTGTGTGCTGTGCTACGTGATGACCTGCATAAAACTGCAGCCGTCTGAAAGCTTCCCACCGAGGCTCTGACGGAGTGTTCCCTCCGGCTCTACTTGCGTCATTGGCTGAATGACAAACAAGGTGTGGCTGGTCGAGGCTGGTGTCATGTGCCAGAGGTACGTACCTGAGTAAAACAGTAGCCGGCAGGATCGACAGAATCAATCGAGATCGAGCGATGGCAGACATGGACCCGCTACTTACTTAGTAGGTACGATATCTCCACAAAACCTAGCGTCTTGGCACACTGGGCAGCTCCGGCAGTACTCCGGATGTTCTAGAACTCTTGTGGCTTGACGACGGGCAGGGACGGGCTTTCTACGTAGTCATGTTGTCATAGTTGGGAGCAGCCTAGAAATCGAGCCAATCGCAGTCTCTCTAGGAATAGCCCCCTGCAGCCGGCTATTGCCTCTGATTGGCATTTGACTTTGGCAGGAGCTAACTTTCACGACAGTTCCTGGTGATGGCGATTTTCGGATCTACAATACTGTAATCAATGGGCCTGGGCATCGTATGGGATTTCAATCAGGATAATGGGCAAACGATCCTCGTGAAGTGAGATGGGCATTTTTGGGAAAAACTGGGGTACTGGGTCAACTTCCTTATACTGCTTTGCCTATATCTAATCTGTTTTGCCCTTTTTAGGAGGGGACATTGGTCCGCATAGCAGAAGTACAAACTCAATGACGTCAAGTATTCAGGGGGAGCTCAAGGTCAGCCCGCATGGAAACTCCCGAGAACTCCGTACTTCTACCTGTACTGGACTAGTAGGAGGCTACCATTCGATACCAATAGATTTGCCTTTCCCCGCGTGTTTCTAAGACAATGGGAGAAAGAAACATAGTGCAGGGAAATGACATGTGACGTAGCACGTCTACCCAACATGATACCGTGGTTTAGGAGCGGCTACCTAAGCTAATTCACTAGGTAGGTACCTAGTACCTACTAGGAGGTAGGCTCGGTAGGTACCTACGTAGGTGTGTAACGTGTTTGCCTCTACGCCTACTACGCAATTGACGAATGGAGATGAGTGATGGCTGCTCTTGAGTCCTGCCTGTGGACTGGGAAGGCACCACACCTCAAACCCGTACACTGACATTTGTTTATATAAACCCATCCTCCCACCATCTGTTGTCTCTCCCTTCTACTCTTCATCATCAACAACCACCTAAGAACCAACCCAACCATCATCACAATCATAACAACCAACATTTACAACCCAATCAACACAACACCAAACCATCACAATGGATAACGTCAAGAACGCCGCCAACTACGTTGCCGACTCTGTCAAGAGTACGACATCTCCCTCCCTCTTCACAATGCACTACATAGGATACTAACTACTATTTCAGGCGCTACTAGCACTGGTTCCAAGGAGGCCAACAAGCAGGTTGCCAAGGACAACGACGCTTCCATCAGCACTCGGTGAGTCCACACCTACGAGTACCTTGCTGTACGAGAGACGCGTACTAACAATCATCAGTGCCTCCGCTGCCAAGGATGCCGTTGGCGACAAGTTCGACGAGCAGAAGCACGACAAGTCTGCTGATGTCCACAAGGAAGCTGCCAAGCACTAAGCAACTCTCTTGCGAAACCCTTCGGTTGTCCACCGAGTGTACGATTTACGGATCATGAACAGAACATTTTCCTTTTGGTTTCGAAATGGCATGGATGCGCGTGGGTTTTCTCTCTCGGAAGATTCCTGTCAGCACGCTTGATATACCCCTAAGATAGCTTAGAATAAAGCCGCTTGTTCATCGCCATATCACGATCTTTCTCGATTGGTCTTCCATGTGACATGTTTGTTTCCATCATTTGGCAGTGGTTGTCTGCAGCATTCATCAATATGCAGGCTACTCGGGATGAGAAGCCATTGCGACCCAAGTCGTGCGGCTCGACAAGACTTGGTTATTAAGATGTAAGCGTTTCATTATTGGGATTAAACGGCATTGTGGGAGCATATCTTGATCAATTAATGCGTATGTCTAGGTCAATTATTTCAGACAATTTGGCTGCCAGGAATAACACTATTCCAACACTTACAATTCGAGACTTAGTAGGTAGGATCTAAGTTTCCCATAGCACGCCATGCATATGTTACCAACAATAATCTCCCTTTTAGGAAGGTCTCCAGCTAGGACTGCGCACAGGCCACCATTGCTTTGACGAAGCGTAAGCTTAGACACTGACCCAAGACATGTCTCAGGAAATGACTTTCCATCTGTAATTCCAATTTGCGATTCTATGACTTCTACCTCTCCTTTCATACTTAAGTAGACATTCGCTCCAGATCATCCGCGACTACGATCGCATCATTGCCCAATTGAGTCGATATCAACACCCGCCACCATGGACTACCTCAAGGAGAATCTACCGGCCGACCTCTTCGACCCCGTAACGCTTTGGTCGCTTGCCTCGACTGTCGCGATCCTGGGCGTCGCATATGGCCTCTCGCTCGCGGTGCTCGACAGCACCATCTCAAAGGCTCGCCGCTTCCTTTTCATCTGGCATGCCTTCGACGCGCTCATCCACTTCTGCCTAGAAGGCAGCTTTTTATACCACTGCTTCTTCTCATGGATTCCCCTGGGGAGCGTCTCGAACCCCAGTGGCCTCGCTCCCACCGCCTACAACTTCCTCGGACACACCAACCGCGCCTATGGCCCCCAAGCCGGCGGTGATGCCCCAATGGCTCAGTTGTGGATGATTTACGCGAAAGCTGACCGTCGCTGGGGTGGCGCCGATCTGGTATGTTGGATATTTTTGTGCTTACTCTGATGTCTCTACCCCTCATTCGTCCCCCGGGTCTCCCGAAACCCCTCCCGACCTGCAACTTTTTATGAGACTTCACTAACGTGATACTCTTCCCAATAGGCCGTGATCAGCCTCGAGCTTCTGACCGTCTTCGTGGCCGGCCCACTCGCTGCCTACGTCTCTTACGGTATCGCGAAAAAGAAGGAGAGCGTGAACGTGATTATGGTCATTATCGCGACTATGGAAATGTACGGCGGCTGGATCACATTCTGTCCCGAGTGGCTGGTCATGAACTACAACCTCGACCTCAGCACATTCATGTACAAATGGGTGTACCTGGTGTTCTTCAATGTCCTCTGGGTCTTCATCCCTGTGTACGCGTGCTATGTCGCTATCTCCGATATGAATGATGCCTATGCCGTGAGGGCCAAGGTCAAGGCTACAGAGAAGTCAAAGTAAACTTGGTTTCATGACAGCTTCATCAAATTTCGGTGCGAAGAATAGGGTGGCGATAATTCGGGACATTGAGGTAGTCTCCTCGTCGCATTTTAGCAGGCGCTTGAATTGGATGGACATTTGGATAGCTCTTTAGTTTTGAGACATTTGATTGTATAAATCCGACTATTTACATATCGATCTGGAGCGCAACACTCGTAGCCCGACTTGATTCTTCTGACACGACGTGATTTCGCTCCCTTCTTCATAGGCACGCAGTGTGATCTCTTTAGCAACAGTTTGCCATAACGAGAGCTCATCATCCTCGTTGGAGAACGTCACGGGTGGAGTACCATACCGATTGGCTCGCGTATTCGTATATATAACGAGTTGTGAGCTCGTATCAATGCCAACAATTCTGCGATTACCCACAGCGTAGATTTCAAATATAGAGACATGTGCAGTACCAACAGCGCCACCCAAGACCATTGATTTCATCCGTGGTCCCCGATTGCGAATACGCGACGTCCGTTTTAAAATACCGCGGTAGGAACAGCATGCCATCTGATCTAGCACTCTCCTTAAATCATACGCGACCATTGCTTACCTACTACTAAGTACCATCTAGGTGGTGGGTATAGTACATGTAAGTGAGAAGTGCAACTCATCCATCAAAGACAGATGGGAACTCTTAAAGGGGACCCTTGGTGTAGGAGTGTTGCCGTTCCAGGTAGGTCCCTGTCTGCAAGCACATAAGGGGTCCTCCTCCTACGTCATGCCGTCCCTTCGGAGCCTCTATGTAACATCCACAATTGCGACCACCATTCATCTAAGTCCCGCTCCTCTTTACTTTCAAAGATCACGATAATTGTGAAAAAAGAAGATTGTGAGCAGCCTAAGCAGAGAGTGATAAAGACAGCAATTACTCACTCACAGTATAACTCTTTTTTTTTTTTTTTTTTTTTTTTTTTTTTTTTTTTTTGTGGGGGGGGGGGGGTTGGGGGGGGGGTGGGGGGGGGGGGGTTGGGGT
>MU380168.1:206028-236669 GCA_022495085.1 Xylaria sp. FL1042 | reverse complement strand
AATATCTTTAAAACCCAAACCACCCACTTAAAAAAAAAAAAAAAACCAACCCAAAAAAAAACAAAAAAATTTTTTATTTTTTTTTTTTTTTTTTTTTTAATGTCAATCCCTCCTCCCTCTATGGGTGCTTATTGCCGAGATCCAGATCCAGATCTACACTTAACCTACATTTGATATAGTTTGATATAGTCTAACTAGTCTAGTATCTTTCCATAACCCACATCTTCCTCGCCTCTTCAGGTATGGAATCCAGCAATTGGATTTCCGCCTTCTTGACGGCGACGTATCTCTCGACGACGTCTTTCCCAATCAACTCGACCATCTTGGCGTCGCTCGTCAGGGCTTCCAGTGCCGCTTCGAGATTGCTCGGAAACTGTTTCGTAATGCCCAAGGCTCTCCTCTCCTCGCTGCTTAGTTTCGCGGGGTCGATTGTGCAATCTCCAGTAGCCAATCCCGTTCCATCGGTCCCAGCCCAAATGAGCGCCGCCAAAGCCAGGTATGGATTCGCGATCCCATCTATCACCTTGATCTCCCAATGGCTGTCTTTACACTTTCGCAGTGGCGTCTCCTTGTTCTGAGTACCCCAGGTAACCCAGCGGCCACCTGCCCATAATCCGTCGACCATGCGCTCGTAGCTTGTCGGGTGACTGTTCGTGAACGCGAAGATAGCCGGGAAGTGCTCGAGTATGCCACCGTAGAACCGCTCGTAAATGCTGGGTTTGTCGCCGTCTTTGGACGTGATGGAAATGTGTGCGTGAGACCCAACTCCAATCCCGGGTGTGAAAGGTCTCGGGTGCAGCGTTATGCGAAATCCGTGACGCGCGGCAGTACTCTCCAGGATCTGTCGGGTATGCAGAAGGGTATCGCAGGCCTCGAGTGCTTTTTTTGGAGGTAGTACAATCTCGTACTGGCATGGCGCTGCCTCGGCGTGGAATTGCTCAAATTCTATATCCGCCTTGCCCAGGGCTTCTAGGATCTCATCGGCGACCGTATTGAAGCTGCCTTCCGCACCCCAGGTAGCAAGCGCGCGAGCCATGGACCAGGCCTGACCGTCATTGGAAAGCGCCCGGTATTTATCTTTGGGATCGCCCGTCTGCTCGAGCACGGTGAATTCCAGCTCGAAGCCGACCTTAAACGTCAACCCGGCTAACGCAGCGTGGCCCATCGCGGAAATCAGGATGCCGCGCGGACACAGACGGGCTAGCGAGCCATCCTCTTCTAGCATGAAGGCGTAACAGCTCAGATGCCCCGCGACGGGACCATCCTTCAAGGTCCCCCAGTCCGGACTTAGCTGATATACACCTGTGCCCGTGACTCCTGCAGCAAGGGAGTCGTCGGGGAGGATCCCTAGAGCGGCTTTGGTAATGGTGATGGTAAAGGGTTCACCCTCCCGCAAGGCGGTGTACACGCGGGTTGAAGGGACTACGCGACACTTTGCTGAGGATGTGTAGTCGTGCCAATATATCCTTATATATTTGGCGTTTTCAATCTTTGAAAGAGCGGTATGAGGAACTCCAGCGCCATTAAAAAGTCTCTCTCCGGTTCGTGGTTGACTGTCGCCCCGTTGCTCATTCGAACCGGGGGTAGTTTTGATGGCTGACATTGCGTGGAAAGGGTATCTATTGAACCAATGGCCGGCCCGGAAGGTTCAGGGAACGTATTGAGAGAGTCTATATTAAAAGAAAAAGATACAGACTCTTGCTTGCAAGGCTAAGTATACATAGCAGGAGAAACAGTCAAGCTACCTACCTACCGACCGCAGGGGAAAGTGTGGATGACGCCCGACACGACAGACACAGGTCGTGTGGCATCCAAGTGTCCCGTTAATCGGAGCCAGAGACTTGTACGATACGAGATTGGACCATCATGCAATCTCTGGGTGACTGAGACATTGCCGACATTTATACTTCGACCGGGGCCTTCGTCTCAAAACTTATCTCTTACACCCAACTAAGCCTCTACTCACAAACTACCCACGGTTTACGACACGCAGACTATTCAAATTAAATTCCGATCTCCCCGCAAACTAGCTCGTTCCCGTACTTTGGACAACCGACCCGCATGGAGAAGTCTCCGAGATAGGTAACCTCTTTGGGCGGCTTGACAAACTACTGTACCTAGGTAGGTCACACATACTAAGTAAGCTGGCGAAGACAGGGGTTTAGATATATGTCCCACTTAACGTGATACATAGAAAGCCGGACTCTTTATCTCAACATGTTGAGACAGAGAGAAAGTTTTTGCGATCTTTATATGTCCAACGACAGTCAGTGGCTTTGCTAAAGGCTATGAGTACCTAGTATATACCAATATTAGCCCTAGGTGTCTAATACTACTTTGGAGTATGGGACTATTTATGTACATCTCGCTCACTTCATCTTGTTTATATGCACGAAAGGGGGATGAATTTATAAGCTTAACGGGTCTTAACCACAAAGCCACGGACCAAGGCATTGTGTTACGAAGGATTTATATAGCGTTTGTGTTGCGGCAATGTACTCAGCTAATGGCTCGAGTATTAATCCAAGGTTCTGTATTCATTATTGGAACTTAAAGTCAAAGCAAGTCGTTGATCTTGTTTGTAGAATAGGAGCTATAACTCTTACTGAGACTCTCAGATCGATATGTCACAGTTCTCACTGCTGGTAATTTCAGTATTGACTATTGTTATTTAATGGGAAGAGAGGTTCTAGCTACGCTAATATAATCTATATTGGTAGAGGAAATAGCACGGCCCTTAGCCAGTGCTGTGTCTCGGCGTAGGCGTTATATAGATCTGTGACGGAATGTGACATGTCTCATTTAACTACTATTCTTTATAGAGAGACAGTAGCTTTGTAAGATCAAGTCAAATACCGTGCTCCAAAGCTAAGTATTCCCTGTCTCTAAGACTCAAAATAACACCGTTCCATTGTTTATGGGAGAGTATTAATTGGCAAGGGGGAGATACAAGCACTAGGTGTGGAGAAATCTCATAAGCTCGTGTTTCAAAGCACGCAGGACGCTACTGGTACCACGAGAATGACAAAGCCGAAAACAATGTTAATATAAAGAATATAGAATTTTGAGTACCTATTGTCAGAATTCTCACGTTTTGGTTATTGTGAGCTGCCAAAATACTCTCTTTGTTGTTCGTGAACAGCTCCGCGATTCAAACTTAGACGGCGATGACGAATTAACTATAGGAAGGCCGAATATACTATATTGCTATAGTATATTGCTTTCCATCTAAGAAGACGTTACCTCTACATTAAAACGTTCCTTTTGATAAGATCTTTTTAACAAAATAATCGTACATAAAAATCGAGCTTACCCCTTGCCACGGGGATTATGAGCCTACACTGCCAACAGAGTTCCGACAACATCCTACTAAAGTAATATATATACACCATGCATCACCGAAGGGAACAGTCTTCAAAAGATAAAGTGATCGTTAATCTGTTTTCGGGCACTAATGGTCAACCACAAATTGTCGGCCATGACAGCAAAAATATATTGTCCTACCCAGTTGAATTCCGGCACCTCAATTGCAATGGACGCTTTGGGACTGAAGGCTTTACAGGCTGCGAAGCAAGCACTTCATGGCGTTATGATCCAGGAGACAACATCGCGGCAAAGCTCTTTTCCGTGGCCCAAGAAGTATGTTACCATCGCTGCGACCCAGACCTAGAGGTTTATGAAGCCAAAGTATATATTGTCTGGAGTGGTAAGCCCCCAGCTCAACTTAGAGGCAAGACTCACGAAGCTAACACTGGACAGACTCACAACGGTGTTTTTATCCCGAGACGTTCTATGGTTCTTGAGCTTCACTATAGCGAGGTTGAGCCTCAAGATCTTAAGCTGATACACCAACGTGGTTGTGGGGACTATATTCATGTCGACTTCATAACCAAACCCCCCAGTAAAAGGGAGCCTCCCAGTAAAAAAGAGCTTCGGGCTAAGGAAAAGAAGAAGCACGGGACTCATATAATGGAATGGAAATTAGTGTTACATGCGCGTCCAAAATTCGGTCACAGAGCCGATCGGCATCGCAGAGAGTAAGTAATAATCATCATCCAACTCGAGATAGAAGTAGATAGATAGTGTAATTATGTCGAGAACACACACGTGCAGAATTTCGTTAATCGAATCTCGTTCCTTTCAATCATCAAGTTCCCCATTAAATTAAGTGAATTAATTAACTGTTTGGACGCCACAGGAAGAGCTATCTCTGTTAATAATATAGCTATGCAAGGGTAACGTACCTATATGTATCAAGAGCTCCAGCAGCTTCTCCTCATCATACCAATCAATAAGGTCGGTTACTACTACCATGTTCATCATAATAAATAATACTGGCCCTAGATAGAGAGAGAGAGAGTAAAGGAGAAGAAGATATGAAATAAATCTATGACTAGAATACGAGGAGGCCGAGGCTATCCGTGCGACAACAACAATCTATAAATAAACCCCCCTCCCTACGTCACGCAGGACTGACCCTACTTAGGAGATAGGTTCGAATTAAAACAATATTATTTACGACTTCCAACTGTACATACTTATTATATTCATACATATACAATATATGACTCTGTAATAAGTATTTGTAAAGACCATTGATGAGCGATGAAGAAATTGAACTGAATAGCTTCATGAAAATACAACTTAAGCCGGTAATAATTCATTCAATAGAAAATCTCATAGCTTGGAAAGAACATTCGTGTTATATTATGTGCTATATGCTTTATGTTATATACCCGACACCTCTTTACAAGTTTTTACACATTATTAAGTTGATTCGATGAGTGTCCTCAGGGCAGTTTCGGGGTTGCTTTCGAGATACGCGAGTAGCCCAATCGAAATATATTTCCCGAGGGTCGCATTTTTTGACAGAAGGTTCAACAATTCGATAGTGTCGTGTTGGAGCATACCGTAATCAACCAAAAGTTCCTCATATGAATCGGTAACAGCGTGAAAGCATTGCGTGCAAGCTTCGTTCCTGCAATCACAAATTCTGATGTCGCCGTCCCTGTCCTTTCGGATTTTGTCATCGACTGATTGAGCTATGGCATCCAAAAAGTAACGAACGTTATCGCAGGATCGAGTAAATTCAGGTTGAGGCTCATAATGCTGTTGAGGGTATTCGATGACTTGTTGTTGAGCGAATTTTTGATACTGACGTTGCTGATAAGTATGAGGTCTCCTTCCTCTATTATTATTTTCGTTGTCGTTGCTGTTGCTGGTGTTGTTGTTATTGTATCTCCGTCCATTGTTTCGTCGCTTGGCCGCATAATTCGGGTCATAATTTTTGCCTTTATATGGCGACCCCTCTGGAGGGCTGAAAAATGAATTGTAGTGGTTCATGATGATGTAGTTTTGATATACGATTTCGATACGAGTTTGTAGTAGGATGCCGTGACTTAGCTATTTCCTTGTACCCAAGGATAACAAAATCGAGATATTTATATGTTGGTCATTCAAGTCGAACAACCTCGCTGTTTTCTGGCAGCTATTTCGTAGGCATTTAGCTTGTAAAACTCTCTCATTATGGTCCAGGACAGTCCTTCAATAATAATGAGATATTGGACTGTCTTTGTTCGAATTCAATTATTGTTTCCCTTTCATATAATCGTTTCACTAGAGACTTATTCTTTGAGCTCTTACTGCTATCTCCATGAGCAACCGCTAACAAAGCTAACGAAGTCCTAGAACAATTTCAATCGCATTCGCAATTATCCAGAGTCGGGATGGAAATGGAAGAAAGAATAAAAGGGAAAAAAAAAAAAAAGAAACCTTGGTGATTGAAGTCTGTCTTACAATGGAGCAGCCTGGAGGATGAGGGCTGCAATCACGTAAGAATAAAGCATTGAACCATTCAGGATCGATTAGCACCTCAGCTTTCCACCTCTTAGCTTCGAGAAATTGACCTCTTTTTGGGTGTAGGAAGTGCCTAACTCTTGTACCTACCTGCCCGGGGGGTTACCCTATTTTAGGACATGTTGGAACTGACCTTTTGTTCAGGCCACTCTGTTAGATTTTTTTGGTACAGTGATACTGTCCCGAAAAAACAACGCCGTTAATGCGCGATAGCGCACAACGGTATTGTGCCCTTCTGTTAGGTCAGCAGAATACTAAGGTCTTCCCTGCCTACGGCTGCGACTATTTTTTCTGTTACGCTGTTCAAATGATTCTTTTTTTTTATTGATAATGCCACAATATCGCTGTAATATTATATCCTTTTTAACATCGCTATAGATTTCATACTGCACACTTGTAAAAGGTTGGAATTAAGATGTTTTGGTTGTATAATGTTAGAATACCTCATAAGTACTTAGGTAGCTTCTCTGAACAAGAAATGCAGTGTCCTAAATTGAGGCACTCCTTATAGGCGCCTATGTAGGTATTTACCTGCTACTAACCTACCTAGGTAGATAGCCTTAGCCTAGGGTACCTACTTACCTACCTCGCCTACTAAGTAAGTATGCCTGCTGTAAGGATGATCAGACCCGAGAAGACCCCGCAGGGCGAGCCCCGCATCTACCTACATACCTACATACGTACTTGTACAGTAGTACCCCATTGGGGGGTATTTAAGGCTATGGCTATGACTTTTGATTGGCGCGCATTCTCATGGGCGAGGCCATAGTGCAGTTGACTGCGATGCCGGCCATGGAAGTAGCACGTGCTGTGGAGGCATATACTGGCGCATTGCGCCTCGAACCCTTCCGCTTTTGCGTTATTCGTCGACAAAGCTTTTATTCTCGATTCTTTGCCCACTTGCACTGCAACGACGTCCGACAGGCACCCACGGTAAGAAATTTCCACACACCCTACAACGAGGGAAATAGTCAATTTTCTGGGTTTTTTTTTCTCAGTTATCCCATATCCCAGCTAATTGGTACGCTCGCTAGAGTTCGACATGGCGGATAAGGATCAGCAGATTCTGGGGCTCCAGCAGGAGCTTGAACGCATCAAAGCTCAAGGCAATGTTCAGTTCGATGCATACCAGACAGTCCTGACCCGCCGCTACTGCAGCGCCGCCATGTCTGAGCTGTTCAGTCAACGGTCGAGGATAGGGATCTGGCGTAAACTCTGGCTGGCTCTGGCTGAGAGTGAAAGAGCCCTCGGAATCGATACTATTAGCCTGGAAGCCCTGGAAGAAATGAGGTCTCATCTTTATGTTACCGACTCGGACTTTGAGATCGCGCGTGTCGAAGAAAAGAAGCGTCGACATGTAAGTCAATTGGTTCAGAATCACCAATGGGTATATTTTATTAACGTATTATGTTGTAGGATGTCATGGCTGTGAGCTTGTTCGCCAGTATACCACCTCCTGTCTAGGCTAACGAGAGAGTAGCACGTCCATGCATTTGGCATTGTTGCTCCAGCTGCAGCAGGCATCATCCATTACGGCGCCACAAGTTGTTTTGTGACGGATAATGCCGAGTTAGTCATCATGCGGGATGCCTTGGATATTCTGCTCAACAGACTGGCCAAAGTCATTTGGAACCTGTCTAATTTTGCCATGAAATGGAAAGGTGAACAAGCTGATATTATCTTGGTTGTGTAATACTAATAATCTCAAAGAGGAACCGACACTTGCTTATACTCACCTTCAACCAGCGCAGTTGGTACGTTTCCTGGTTTTTCCCATACCCCTTTTAATCCTTATGTTCTTAAACATTTTTCAAGCCGTTGAAATCACCCATCTTAAAACTTAGATACTAACTTCTACTTTAGATCACTGTCGGAAAACGAGGTGCGCTCCGATTATTTTCCCCCCATAACTATTTATTAGAAAAGTTTATTATTACTGACACATAAATAGCCGCCCAATGGATACAAGATCTGATGGTATGTCAATACAACACGCTTTCATGGAGCTATTATCTCATCCAAGTCGCATTCTGAGGTTCTGATGATTGGATAGTTCGATTTGAAAGCCATTGAACAAGTGCGGAGTGATCTTAAATTCCGCGGTGCACAAGGTATGCCCTGGCCGAGTTGGCACCTCCTTTCGGCGACACAATGCCATTCTCATAGTTAGATATCTAATGCAGTGCAGGAACGACCGGAACGCAGTACGAATCTTCTCTTTAATAATCCTTTGGGGAGACTTAGACCTTGTCTCTTTTGCAATACCCCGCAAAAACTTTCTAATTTCTTGACAACACTGACCTCTAATGTCGGGCAGAGCTTCCTTCTTAGGGTTCGTAAAAAATGTTATTCTATGAATAATTCCCCGGTCTTCTTCAGTTAGATGATCAGTAACGTCTGGCTAACATTTCTACAGTAAGGAGATCCCCTCAATCCTCCGAGAGGTCTTGAAATCCGATCCTACGATCTGACGTGGTCTTCTAACGTATGGCAGAAATGTAAGTACATGTGTGACGACACATCTCGCGTGAGAGCAGGAGCCTAGTAGTTGATTCTGATGCGTGGGCCGATAGCTTTCAAGGTGATTCTTCTAAATGCGACCAGTTGAATGCACTTCTGTGTACGAAACTTGGATTTCCGAGTTGCTACGTAAGTTCATGGTCAACTTTAGAAATTAGTATCTCTAATTTAACTAGGACATCTCTACACAAACCTAGTAAGACCGATCTTCTGCTTTTCATTTACAGCTTCATTTATACCTACATAAACGAAGTCCAGCCTCCGACGATGTTGATATATGCCTACTAATATAATCTCAAAGCACGCGCAAAGTAGACTTGATGATCGCCAATGCTGTCGCGGGGCTTGGTGCCACGGCACAGAAGATCTGCGGTGATATTCGTCACCTTGCTAACTGGAAAGAGATCGAGGAACCGTTCGGTAAGTCTAGTTCAAAAATTTGGTCGCCCGTTATCCCCTTTCCCGCGCTTAGACGGATACGATATCTTGTCTGAGTTATTACTCTGAATAACATATTGCGTTATTTACAAAATATTAACTTACTCTCAAATATATAGAGCAAAACCAGATAGGGTCATCAGCGATGGCTTACAAACGCAAGTAAGTAATGTGATTTATCGATTCTCCGGGGCAGGGCCCGGTTGTTCTTGTCGTTTTGACTTTCTACGCTGAACATGACAGCCGCATCAATTCCTTCTCAGAGAGTGGTAGCTAATATCCAACCCCAGTCCAATGCGCTCAGAGAGAGTCTATTCATTAGCGCGTGAATTGATGTCAAAACCTGCAAATTTTGCGAACACCCTTTCGGACCAATGGGTATGTTACTCTATTGATTTACATTCAATGTTGGTTGCAAATGCTAATACTTGATTTCAGGCTGAGCGAACTCTTGATGACTCTGCTATCCGCAGTAAGTTGCTTGTATCATTTCTGCATCGATGATATATATTCTATCTCGTCAAGGCGTATCAGCTGATTCTCGTAGGAATGGATATACCCGACATGTTCCTACTCTCCGAAGCTATTCTCCTCGGTCTCGACAATATCACAGATGGATTAGTAGTATATCCCAAGCGAATTCAAAGTCGTGTTCTGGAAGAACTTCCTTTTATGGTTACGGAGAGCGTAAGTTCATCTGTTTCAGCCAACGTGGTGTCTTGTTTTCTCATTACTATGTGCAATATTCGTGACCGGAAAGGTCTCCGGACTTGTTACCCCCCATGTTTCCCAACCTCAATTTAAAGACAATGTAGTGTCGGCTAATGGTATATACAGATAATCATGAAAATGGTCGCGAAGGGAGCCTCAAGACAAGAGTTAGTAATTTGATTTCACTCTTGAGATACGTCACTAACTTTACTAGAGCACATGAAGAGATCCGTGTTCTTTCGCATCAAGCCGGGAGTGTCGTCAAAAATGAGGTGCGACAACCATACGCCCTTATCTTTGTTGTTGACCTGTTTACCTAAGTTTAGTTGCTTATTTATTTATAGGGAAAACCAAACGACCTAGTCTCGCGGATTAAAAGCACTGAATTCTTTACTCCTATCTGGGGCGAGTTGGATAACATGCTGGATCCTCGGCTGTACGTTACTCTCTCCCTCCTCAGAATTTTTTTTCTTTTTCCCTTATTCATTCAAGCCACTATATTCATTTATCAGGCTAAACACCATGAAGAATCTCTAATTAATTTGTTTTATTTTTTTGTAGCTATACCGGTCGCAGTGTAGAAATCGTGGAGAGGTATTGTGGTGTTGGAGGACCTGTGGAGTTGAAGCTAGTGCCGTACATGAAGTACATCACAGAAACCACCACAGCCGAGCTTAGTGTTTAAACTATGACAAGGTCTACCTTAATACCTTGGCAGGATTGGTTCCTTGTCAGTATACTCTGAGCTATGGAGTTTTATCAGTAACATCCAAAAGAATGATTTGTAAAATGCAATTGAATTAATACTTGAAAACAATGGCCAGAACATGGCCTTAATTAAGTACCTAGCTAAGTACCTAACCTAACCTACCTATGCGTAACATGTAGTAGTAGGTAGGCTGCACCTAGTGAGGTACTTAAGACACATTGTACCTACGTAGGACTTGAGAGGCATCTAACCTAGAAAGGCACTTACCGAGTACTGTAGGTAGGTACGCTTGGATGCATTAGCAGGGCAACATGGGTGTCCCTAGCCCGGCTAATCATCTGGAGGAATCATCTCAAACATCAGGCTTGAATAGATTCATGCGTCCGGACGCAACACAGTCCTCGGCAATGCCCGCCTGCCACGTTTGATAGCCGTCGCTTTCACCTATTCGACGAACCTGCAGAGATGAGATGTCTGCCGAGTCGCAATGGATTTTGTCAGTCTCACTCTCCGTCCTTTCTTCCGTCGTCTCGGCTGGCCTGTCGATATATAAAATAGCTACACTGACCGAGTACTGACGAAATGAATGTCTTGTTCCAGTGGTCGCGCCTCATAGCGAACACGCCGTTATCGTCCAAGAACCCTGCGAGGGACGCCGCAAGAGATCCCATCCGACGTCGCCAACGGTTCGAGAAGGAATATAGTCAGCTGCTGGTACCGCTCTCCAGATCCGCTCAGTCCTCGTCTCTGTCTTTGTCTTTGACCACTGAGTCCATCATCATCATCATCATCATCATCATCATCATCATCGTCGTCGTCGTCGTCGTCGTCATGTGCTGTCTGCTAACGCACGTTCGGGCTAGCATACCTGGCACAACTGCTCCAACCTCGCCCGTGACGTCGACGCCGCCGAGGTCATCGAGATCCGTCTCCAGGAGCTGTCCAACATCCTGGCCGAGGAGTCCCGCCGGCCGCTGCCGCACCCGTGTATTTCCTTCGCCGCCACCAAGAAGATCTACATCCACATCGCCAAGATAGCCATCACCTCCTACAATGAGTGGATTATCAAGGAAGCCGTTCTGTTCTTTGCGAGCCTTATCGAGAGCGAGGAGGAGTCCTTTGTCGAGAACGATGCCTTCTCCGCGAGCTTGACCAACCTGCTTGTTCGCATCACCGGTGCCAATAGCATACGTCTGGGCTTGGACACCGAGGTCAAGGTCGTCGAACTAGCTTTCAATATCACCACCAAGATCAGGCTCGAGCCGGACATCTTACCCGCTTGGTTCAAGATTCGCACAGACGCCGGGGCCCAAGATGACAAATTCAAGGATGAGAGAGAGAAATTCGCTGGCAGGACGCAGAAGCAGGACTTTCCCCTCTTCTATCTCCTCATGGATTATATCCACCATGAGGGTAGGGTGGGCGACTTCGCGCGGACTGGGCTTCTCTACATCATTGAAGCAGCTTCTCACTCCGTAGAACTCGAGCAATGGATTGTCGAAAGCGACCTTTCCACACTCATGGCGACTGGCTTGGGGGCCTTGTACAGTCAACTCAGCCGCAAGCTTGTCATTGATCACCCTCCCCAGGGCCTACCACCAGTTCTAGCCTTCTCCGACTATGAGCACCCAACCACGACGTTTGAGATTGTCAGCTCGTGCAGTCCGGACTATCAGCTGCACATGGACACCTTCTTGTCTCACCTCCTATTCTGGCAAGACGTGCTCAATCACTGCCGATCTGTCGAGGTCAAATCCACCCTTCTTGAACATTTCCAAATCATTTTCCTGCAGCAGCTACTGTTAGTCCCCAGCATCACATGAGCGAGCGAGCAAATACTAACGTGACTAGATATCCGTCGCTTCTAGAGTCCTCCGATGTTGATGGAGGCTCATCGGTAGCCGTTGTTACTTATTTACGTCGCATTTTAGAGTCGCTCGACCACCCCGACATGATCAACTTAATCCTCCATTATTTGCTTGCTCTTCCAGACACAGATTCCTCTTCGCATAGCTTTTCCGAGCCTGCCGTGAGTGCTGCTAGAAAGCGAAAATCGATGGATTTGGCGAGTATGATGGCATCCAAGATGGAGTCGAGCTACTCACCTTTGTTATTTAACTTGGTCGATTTAATCCATTCATGTCTCAAGTCTGAGAATGACCAAACAGTGTGTGTAACGATACAGCTTGTGGCAACAATTCTTAAGCGGCATCATCGCTACGCTATCGTGACGCTCCTACATACCCAAGGTGTTGATCCCAACATTTCTCATCGGACCATGGGTGCTCATCAGCAAGAGGTCGACTTCCTCATGACACTAGCTAGTACAATAGGTGGCCAGGACAATTTTGACGAAATATATGATAACATCCTGAAGGACACGATGACTCGGGTGGAAGGCCATCCCTGTTCTTTGAAGCTTGTGGCTCCGAAAGTGTCCACCCACAATCACAAACTACCTGCCATACCTGACAGTCTACCTGGAGCACCTCGCGATGTGCCGCCGCATACGCTGAGTCCTGAAGACCCTCTCTTGAATAACTTACTTGACATCATGGAACAGTTTTTTATCAACCCCGTGGAAACAAATCTTTCGGCAACCGAAACTATATTAGATCTTGCTGTTTGCGGATACATCACAATAGAGGGTTGGCTACTGCGCCACCCTAGAACATATGTGTTTGAGGACGATTCTGATGAACCCGCTTCGCCTCTTCCAGATCCGGCCACAAACGCTTTTAAAGAGCTTGAGAAGCTACAGGCAATTAGCAGGTGTCGTCGCAGACCCAAATGGCAACCTTCAAGTCTCCCCCGAATTCTACGAGTCTTGGAAACCCTTGCAGACCAAGTTGTGGCCTTTCGAGAGTCAATCCCGCGATTTGACGAACTTATGCAACAACGCCGCGAGGCCTTCCAAACAGCTGACGCCATTGTACCCAATCCGCAAGATGCACCAGGCAGTTCTGCTACAGGAGCGGCAATTGTCGATTCATCAAGTCATGGAGGATCCCGATCTGTGTCACCCACTAGACCTAGTGCGCTTGGGGGTTTCCAGAGAATATTGTCCGAATTAGGTACTTCAAGTCGATCAGGGAGCCCCCGTGGACGAAAAGAAGCCGTGCGTAGCTCCGGCACCGGATCCGCGAAATCTACAGGCCACCGGTCTACAACGCCAACTTCCAGACCCATCCCCGTTCCTCCAAAGGAGTTTCCATTAAATCACGGAAGCCCTGGTAAAAGTCCTGGTAAAAGCGGGTTAGCCAGGTCGTTTTCAACTAGTAGTCATGATGAGCCCGGTCTGGGAGACAACAGTAGCTCTGCGGCGAGCCAGGTTACTGCGTTCGCCGCCATCGATCAAGGAATTCTCGCCCAAAAAGTTGGCCTACCTAAGCTAGCAGCAGAGCCAATACCTATAGATTTCAGCCGGAATCAATCAAGCGGAGAAGAAAATTTGGATCATGATGAGAACAAGGAAATCGAGGATGATATCGATCCAACCGAGGCCCAGGTTGCTGCCGACGAAGATGAAATCGAGGAACATCTGGAGTCGCAGACACGTAAGGAGAAGGAGGCTTCCGTCTCACACATCCTTACCAATGTCATTGTTTATCAATCTTTTCTCCTCGAACTTACTAGCTTGATACAGGTACGAGCTGGGTTGTTCAACGAAGTTAAGTTCGCATAGAACCACCGCAGAACGTGCATTGGGCATTACATCGAAATTCTTTTTAGTATTCGCATGCGAGATACCATTTTGATCAGTGGGATTGATCATTGGGAATACCGCTCACGGGCAGTGATGGTTGCTCGCAGTCGGATTTTCATTGCATAGGTAGACAAATGTCAGATATTATCTGGGAACACTACGATTACCACTGCTGCTCATCATTGTTGTTCTGAGCAACATTACGCTTCTATCATAATGTACATTGATTGTAATGACCGCAGTACTTAATTTATGCTCACTTTTAAGCTGAGACCTTTTGAGAGCCCTTCATAAGCTTTAATAACAGGTAAGTTAAACAATGCGCGCGCAGAGAGGAAACGGCCCCAAGACCGCCGCTACTAATCCGCCGACTCTACTAGAACTGGCAAGGCTCCCTCCGGCCTTTGGTATTCAATCGTACATGGCTGACCGAGCTGCAAATTACAAGACGTTGAAATATAAAAACTCGACCTGGTACTGTCTCCTGTTGTAGACCATTCGCGCCCTCCAACAATCATTTATCAACATGTTGGCCTTTATTGTGATCGTCTTCATCATATTCGAGCTGCTGGGTTTCGTCATCACGATAGTCTCGTTAATGGCGCGCTTCTTTTTTAAACAGTAATCGTCAGGCTGTTGGGTTTCATCATCAGGATAGTCTCGTTAATAGTATGCTTCTTTTTTAGATTTATTCTATGACCATTGCTGTTTTAGATATTGTGTTTAAGCGGCTATCCTATGCCGATTTATTAAGCTGTAAATGGGCCATACTTACACACAGTCGCTTTAGAAGGAGACCGGGCTTTCTTCATCGGCAACCATGCTCGATCGATGTTGAGACCAGTCTCAGGTTATGACCACGGCTCTCAACGGCACGTTCGGTACTCACTTACGCATAAAACATCCCTACACGTGCTTTCTGAACACAGACTGTGAGAGCAAAAGCATGCGGAACGGAGAGGGATAGGGTTGAGCCTTACCTCTACGAAGAAGATCCAATACACTACACTATTCATCATAAACAAATCCTATCTCAGACGCGAATTAAAAAAAGCATCCTGCGTGCATGGAACTGGACGCCCGAGCGACAAGACGAACCGGCATATCTCGTCAGCATGCACGGGTCTGGCAAGGTGCTGACTACCTATAGATAAGACGGATTTCTCTCTACCAATCACCGATCCTCCGGGCAGAATACTGTTTCGATGTGCCGCTGGAGTTCGAACTACGCCTTCGTGCGATCTGGCTGTAATTCACAAGACTCCGGTGCTTTTGCTGAGCCCGTTGCGGATCTCCGGGTAGCATAAGGCGTCAGTCGTTATAGAGCGAATACCCAAGCGATATGAATGTTCTAGAACTAGAGGGGGCTAGAGAGTTAGTCGGTAATGAAGATGAGCGAATCTCTCTTTTACATTTCACGGAGGTTTATTGAAACGTAGATACTGAGGGCGTTTTGAGCTCGAGTTGGTCGATGTTTGGTACCCAGTTTGATTGTTCTGTGAAGAACAAGACACTATCACCCAATTTTGTATATTTGGACTCCAGACTCTAAAAGACTGACCCTGCAGATTTCTCAAGGATCTGGTAAACTCGGAGAAGGTTCGGGTATAGTGTGTTAGGGGATGTTCTCACGGCATTTGGTAGGGATATAATGATCGGTAATTTCAGTATGTTGGGCTACATGCTACCAGTTGCCTAAATAATAAAGAGCTCTAGCTAGCAAAATTCATATCTCACAGCTAAAATATCCACTCATCAACTCGCGGCATTCCACCGCGGACCTCCCGAGCAGGCAGTCAGTCAGTCAGTCAGTCAGCCAGTTCAACTAATGCAAGTGCTGCTTAAACCAAGCAACAGCCGAGTTCTTCGCCGAAGCCATCGCCTCGCGCTCATTCCCCTTCTTCGGGCTGCCCCGGACGAGGCCGCCGTGGACGATACCGGGGTAATGGACGTAGTCGAAGGGCAGGTTGAGCTTCAGCAGGGTCTCGAAGGTGTAGGCCTTGAGCTCGGGCGGGAAGGCGTGGTCGAACTCGGGGGCCAGGATCTGGATGGGCACCGTCAGGTTGTCGATGTCCTCCCTGACGAGCCACGACGGGTGGCCCATCGAGATGACGTCGACGAGTTTTTCCCCGCGCTCCTTCGAGGCTAGGTAGCATACGGCCCAGCCGCCGTAGCAGAAGCCGATGGAGCCCAGCCGCTTGAAGCCGAGCTCGTTCTTGAGCGCCTTTGCGCATGCTACCACTGTGTTGTGTTGTCTGGATCAGTGATTTGATTTCTGCTACTTTAGGCGTGATAGATATAAGATGTTTCCCAGTGATGTGGCACAGTTGCGAAAGAGGTACGATCACGGCCAGAATAGGAGATTGTAAATTGAGTTGAGTTGTCCATTCTTAACTTACTCTCAGGGCCTCGGATCTCGCGCGAGTTTTCCTTGGCCATAGTAGCCAGATCGATCTTGTCGAACTGCTCCTCCTCGACGAGCGACCAATCGACGACCCAGCCGCCGAAGAAGTCGGGCACGTAGACGGTGACGTTGGCCTCGCGCGCGTAGTGGTCGGCAAGCAGGCGCACGTTGGGATACTTCCAGCCGAAGAGGTCGTGGATGAGGAGCACGGCGGCGTCCTTGTTGTCGCCTGTCACGTAGCTGTCGTTGTTGGCCAGCTTGACCTCCTTGCCCGTGGGCGTGCCCTCCCACGTGAAGGTCTTGAGACAGCACGAACTGAACGACATTATTGCTGTTTCTTATTCTCTTCTTTAGATATATATATAGTTAGAAGAAAATAGTTTCTTGGGAAACCTAGAGGTTTATGTAGCTTTGAGAAAGAAGACGAAGTGATGTGGTGGTGAGAAGTATGCGGAGAAGAAGCTCGCTACTTCGGTGACTAGCAGGCAGAGAATAAAACCTCTTATATAAAGGATCTAAGCACTTATTTATCTACCGCAATCAATCAATCAATCAATCAATTACTACATAGCTTTATAATGCCTGCTTCTCACATCGAGATGTTCATAGATAGGTGACGACCCTTACCTACCCGTCAATAACGGACATAAGTTAAGTGGTTCTGACCGGGTTAATGAATTTTCGGAACGGGATAACAAGGGAGTTTGCAACAGATCAATAATGGCAGAAACCAGAGAGTACTACACTGTCTGCATACTGAGTATAGCTGAGTCATCACCGCTGACTCTGGGAAGCTGAATTACACCGTACCCCTCTCGCTTTCGGTCTTCGCACAATCTGTGCGGTCCGATCCTGTTCCGACTTTCGCTTCAGAGTCGCAGCTCTAGCTCATCATCTGCATATCTTACCTGCTGGAGCTGAGAACATGGCGAGTCATTGGTCGTCGCTGTGGATTGTGATGCGGTAATGTAGTTTTCCGCTTGCTAGAAGACGGTGTGGTAATCCCCGATATATCCGAAGTTTTAAGTCACCACTACCAATTATGGCGAACTTCGCACCCTTGTCGTATCTATCAATTATTCACTCGTCCCCTCCAGGGTCCGCTTCCATGTCAATAATATATAAAGTGTAACAGAGCCCACACATTCGGAGGCTGCTTTTCGGCCGACCTAGGATATTCTCGTAATCCCGAGTGTCTTTCCTTTTTTTATATATCATGTGTTCAGCGTAGATTGGAAGTTGGATGTGGTTGGCTGTAGTTGATTGGTGCTTCAGCAGGAAATAAACAAAAAATTATGATGATCTCTGGCGTACTATCGGTGAATTGGTTTGTAATAATCAATGGATTGGTCAGCCACGGGCGGATAGAAGAGGCACATCATGTGTATCCATGGCCTAGAAGAAGGCTTTGAAGGCTTCAGGTTGCTGGACCGTCCAAGCAGATTCACGTGGTTTACGTGTATTTATTGTTGTACTAAGCAATGCATGCGAAATGACTATGTTACGTTGCTTGCTGTTGTGGAAGAAGATTGCTCTCTCAGTACATGTTTTACTATGATCCGTGGAGATACATTTGCTTTATTTTGCTAGTATAAACCCCCTTATGATGACTTATTCAAAGGCTTCTGTGCATATATGTACGATCTGCAGAAAGTTAGCGACCCCATTCTCATCTTACCTCTAGTTTCAGGAGTAGAACTTACACAGTGAGGTATGCATGTAAGTTAGTATCTCTGAAATCCCTCTTGACCTCCTCGCAGAAGTCCTTGATTTCTTCCGGTGTCATACCCGTTGCTTGTAGCACCTTCATGCTAATGCCCTCCATCCCTGAGATCATGTCTTCCTGGAAATACATGGCAACTGTCTTGAAGTACTTGCCCTTTGCCCAAGGCGAAGTTGGCCAGTAGAACCGCCGATCGACGATGTTCTCGAACCCTGCTTCCTCAAAATACCTCGGGTAATTGACTACATTGCTCCACGACCGCCCAATCCTTCTTACTCCCTCCATCAGCAATTCGTTCCATCGATAAAGTGCCGACTCCCTCGGAGGCTCGCCAACCCAGTACATGGGGAACAAAGCATCTTGAAATTCGATGAATCCGCCGGGCTCGAGGTTTTCGTAGGCTTGCTTGACGACTCGACTTGGGTCATCGAAACAACTCATCAATGCGCGGCCATGTATAAATGAGAACGGTTCGCTGTATGTCCATTCATCCTCCGCATCATCTATCTCGAACCTACAATTTTCGGGTAAGCTGGAGTACGTCGTTAGCTGCCGGTGCTAATTATGCGTTATTTAGGACCTGAGAGATGGCGCACTAATGAGGTTGGATGGGGCTAAGATCTGTGCCGACGACCTCGGTTTCAGGGTATTGAGAAGCTGCACAGAAAATCAGAATGCGTGGCCTCGAATATGTTTAGCATGATCACTAACCAAATTCTATCGCCCATATCCCGGTGCCTATATGGTGTTAGCGAGATCGATTGAGACGGAATCAAACAGGCTATTCGAACCTGTGGCAATATCCAATACCCTCTTGGGGGTTTTTGGAAACGGGCATAGGTTCAGCTTGCCTCCTATTGTGATACAGAAAAGCTGATGTTGCAGATCTACAAGGCGATTAGTATGGCGCACGTGAGAGGGCGAATAAGCGCAAAGTATGTACCGAGCCGTTCCTGTTCTGCCTAGACGAGGTGTTAGTTTTCATGTTCTGTAATGAAAAATGTTGATCCAGAAGCACACCGAATCATTGGGCAAGAAATATCCTAGATCCAACAGTCAGTTCAAGGTCGTAGTGAGCGCTAATTAGAGGCTTTGGGGAAGGCCGTACTCCCTTGCTTATATTTATGATAGGTCCGGCCGTTTTCTTCAATAAAGTGATACAATGTCGGATCTAGAGACATCGTTGATGATCTGGACACCCGGGTCAGCCGGGTTCGTGCCGCCCCAAATCTGTACGCTGCTGTTGTCTTACCTGACACTTTCCGTTATGCTCATGGCATCCTAATGATAATGTTTTAGTCGTGTTATTCCTCGTCTATAGACGTTTCAGTACCGACAGCGTCAATTTCATCATCGATGGATGGGAGTGATGGTGCACTACCACCTCCCCACGATATCCGATCATGATCCACTACCCTTCCCATGTTACTGGCCGAGGTCGTCTGTTGCTGTTGTGCAACATTTACTCCCGAAGAAGGCTCGCTTTGGCCAAGTTCAGTGTTTTCCGCCATCGCGTATATGCTATGCCGGTTGCTTTAATACACACTGATGAATCAGGTTTGTGTGATATTCAATGCAGTGGTTGGACTGTGATGATCCTATCTCTGTGGCCCTATTGGGGTTTGTTCAGTAGAAAGATAAGATATGATCTGCCTCAAAAATTGAACTGGGGGTGATGTAAAAAAATATGTATGATTAAAGCAATCGAGGAGCCAACCGAGGAGCCAACCGAGGCGCAAAGACAGTGGCGATGTTTACGATCGATGAAGATGGGGGATAGATGGATAATTACTGCCCTCGTCCAGAAAGAGAAGGGTCCAAAGAGAGATAAAGTCACGAGAAAAGCAGGGGGAGCGTAAGTAACCTCGTTAGTACATGATAAAAGTGTGGTGTGATACTACTACGTACTCCTAGTACCAGTTGACCTACATGTAGTGTAGGTAGGTAGGCAAAGGAGGAGCGATACCCCCTGCTTCTTGCTTTTTATACCTGCTATGTACGTACTACTTCTCTCTGGTGTACTATCCGGTTACTTCGATCCTGCTAGCTGGCAGCGTGCCCGGCTACTACGTAGTAGTGCCTACATGTACAGTAGGTATGGCCAAGCTGGAGGCATGTCTTTTGCCATGCACTAATCCAGATAGTCGCCCGCATCCTCGTTAAAAGTTCGGCGAATGAACGAACGACCGACGGCTTCCCAGCTTGGCTCTCGTAGACTAGACGAGATTAGCGGCATGCGAGAAATAGTACCTGCTGATTACACTACATGCTATGTAGTAAGTACATCTTCAGCCCAACTGCCTGACAAGTGGGAATGTAGTGTACGTAGTACTGCTGTAAGTAATGTGGATTCCGTGACAAGACAGGGGTTGAAGTGTGGTGGTGTAGGAGGGTGAATGATACTGTCGAGACTGTTTCGATGCAAGTTGTAAGATTAGGCTTATAAGCTGCTTATATACCCCGTTAGGCCGTCGGAAATGCTGCCTACTGTTGGTGTCAAATACCGACGCCTCTGTCGCACAGGGTTTTCAGCCCACGGCCATGTGCAAATGTTTGCGACCCGACCCGCAGTGGATCGATCCAGCCTGTTACCATGGTCTTGGTGGTGTATTATTGTTATTTTCATGTTATAGTAGCCTGTAGTGTATGGGAGGTAGCCCGAGAGTCGACTTTCCCATAGTATGTTGATGAAAACTAGGGAAACGCCATGGCGCGAAACTTGTCACAGCTTAATCGATGAAGATTTGTGTTATTCACTTATCATACCTGGTTGTTTGTCGTTCGGCGCTTGGCGCTTGGCGTTGTAATCGCTTAAGCTCCTGAAGTGAGACAAGCCTTTCTTTCCCCACGTGTTTAGAGATGGCAGACGACCAACACGCCACAATTCAAATTGTCGGGTGTTGGTTACACACAGGATACTTACATAGGAGTACCTGTGACGTAGAAGAGCAACATTGGCTTATGCATTCATTAATCAATGTCTGTGTGAAGTGATAAGTATCATGTCTAAAGAGACACAACAAACAGCAGACAATAAGGATCCAATAAACGCCTACCTTTCAAACTGCGATGCCGCTTTAGTACAAGTATCGTTACATCATAAATCATAAGCTCATAATGACCTATTTCATCAAAACCTCTGGGGATTCCCTTCATCCCAGTCCGACCACCGTCGGACTATCTCATCAACCGTGTTGATGCCACCCCTGGTAGCCTCTACCTCAAACCACTCCCTGTGATTTCTCCCGCAAGCATCGCAATTCACCTTGTGGTTAACCCGAAGGCCTTGACCTTCGAGTTCAATGTGGATCAGCCGCTCAACTTTGTGGCTATGTGGCATCTTGCGCGGCGTCGATGGTTGACTTGTCGATACATACGGATAATACCGGATGAGCGAGAGGTTATATCCGCATTGCCTCTGCCATTCGTTCAATCTCCGCTGGACGTTGGAAGCTCTTCCGATCTTGAGAAGAATTGTCTTTTTGCTCGAGGACCCCGCTCGACTCGGCTGAGTAGCGAACGACTGCAACACATCACTTGTGCGGCGCTGTTGCATGTCAGGTCGTGAAGGTGGAACCAGCAAATTCTTAGCCACTTCTGCGGCAGGGGTAGCTGGCTGAGACTCGGGGGTCAACCAAAAGATGTAGATATAACCAGGTTCATCTGTCTGCGCGAACGGCTTCGAAAGCTCCTTTAGAAGATCTGCGGCAGTCTCCGGCGAAACCGAGTTGGGGATGAAGGAAAGGTATTGGGATGTCTGCGATGTGGTGGATTGTGCAGAGGGTTGCTTCGATGCACCAAGGCTCGGCCGTGGGCTCGCAAGAGACGGAGCCAGATACTGATTGGATGGGAGCTTCGAGGTGCTGGGCTTCGATGGCGTGTTCTGGATGGGTCGAGGCTTCGGTCTTGGAGGAGGCTCCTCCTCATGCACTGGGATCATGAAACAGAAACAAAATGAGACACTCTTCCGCGCCTTTGCTTTTCGTTTGGGTTTCGGAGCCTGCGAGGCATTGGCGTTGCCGGGTTGCGAAGCCTTCTCACCCCGCTTACTATTCGAGGATTTCGCAGTCTTCCCATGTTGCGTCCGGCCGTTCCTTTCGGCCTCCACTATACCAAGACGACCGATGAGACTCTCGAAGCTCTCTTGTCGTACGGGGGTGAGTTTGGTTCGGGAGGCGGGTCCAGGGCTGGATTTGGCAGAGGAGCTCGCCTGCTCCTTATGTTGCCAGCAATAGAGACTGGGGTCGCTCGGGTCGTCCACACGAAGCTGATTTACTCGACTTCGCGAAGCGAAAGGAGAGGCGGCAGGCGAGGAGCCCGGAGTAGCACCGAGGGGCCGACGACAAGGGCGACCACCTGCGGTGATGCCTCGACACGTTGTAGAAGGATTCTTCGAGTCTGAACGACCGATTAGAGATTCGGGCGTATTAGGAATGAACGGCATCGTCTTCTCCCCCAATGTCTCGGGGGCCACTTCGTTGAACAGGCGATAATGATTCCCGTCTAGATCTATATAAAGTAAAGAGTGTAAAAGCAAAGAACCTGGAGACTATATTACCGAGACAATCAGGGTCTGAAAAAGGCCTCCTGACGTCCCGGCAAAGCCAGGGTGGAAATCCATATATAGACTATATTGACGTGGCCATGAAGACTGGAATGGCTTTGACACGACTAACACACGCGAGAGTCGAATCCAATGAGAACGTAGCTATGGTTTGACTCGACAGTGCTTGCGCCCGCATGGGGCTGGGTCGAGGGGCTGGGCACCGGGAGGCAGCCGCTTGTCTCACTGGGGGGCGGCAAGGGCACTAATTAGAAGTCGGGGATTGCTGCATGCACTGGATGTGGCGCTCTTTACCTCTGATTGACTGCCCTGTCGCGGGGCTGAGCGCAGTGGGGTGAATACCTGTTAACTTTACGTAGGTACCTTAGCTACAACTCTAACTACCTGGTACTACACGAGTACACACCTACTTCAGTATTTAGTGCACCTAAGGTTATTGCACAGCCAAGTTTGAAGCACGGAAACTTGAACATCTCAAATCAAGTTGTCAACAACTTTTGCGATTAACCTCAATGATAAAGGGGAATCTTCCATTATAGGCCATATATTAATACCCTTATCATACAATGGTTATCTAATATCCCCCGGCCTGTGCAAAATTGAATTATCTATATCTATATCCCAATGCTCCAAGAATGCTTCAAATGCTTTAAAATGCCTGCTGGACGCAACCGTCTGATGAATTAATTTTTCTAATGTTGGGCAATGAGGAGAATCTACCTCTAGAATGTTTATACTTCAGCTGCTGCCTCGGTCTTTGTTTCTGGCTTCGTCTTCCGTGTGTCGATCCATCCCATTCCAAACGAGGCGAAGACGCTGATACCAGCCAGAGCAACCATGAGGTAACAGACGGTGTCAAAGGAGTTAGAGAAGGCTTGGAGAAGCGCCGCGAGTTGTGGGCTTGCCGGCGGGACTAGGCTTCTTATCGCGTCTGCGCTTCCACCCGCTCGTAGGACATCGGCCGGGTTGATGGACGGCACCAGCCTAAGAGTCTCGCTAATCAACTTCTGTGTGAAGACAGTGTTTCCGACCACGATGAAAACTGCTGCCGAGAAAGTCTGGCAAAACACCAGGAAAGAAACACCGAGCTGACTCTGCTTCGCCGGTAGCGCATTCTGGATTGCAACGACAGCCTGTGCGTTTCATGCGTTAGCCCCCTGATCAACCAACTGATTAAGCAAAAGGAGAGGCCACATCACTTACAAGCTGTATACCACACCCTCTGATGCCGAAAATAATTTGGTAACCAATCCACATGCCTGTGGAAGTATGGGCGTCCCACGTTGAGATTAGACCGGATGACACCGTGGCTCCGACACCAGCAAGAATGGCAAAGGGAAGATAGTAACCGATCTTAGTGACTATCGACCTTCAGTTATTATGCGCTCACCACGACGACATGCGGGACGACCGGCCAAGATGGTGATGGGGGGGCTTTACTTACTCAGACCACCAGAAAGGACGACAAAGATAATTTGCGATAGAATGCTCGGAAGCAGGTACACACCGCTTAGTACCGGCCCTACGCCCTTCACGGACTGGAAATAAATCGGGAAATACTGGGTGCCGAGAAACACGGCCGATATCAGCGAGACATACTGGAGTGCGCTCGCCCATACGATCCTATTCTTAACCATTGAAAATGGAATGATGGCCACATCGCCTGCTTTCCATTCCCATATCAGAAAGAGGATGAAAGCCACTCCGGCGCCAACAAACAAGCCGATTATGACAGACGAGTCCCACGCGTATGTCTGCCCTGAGCCAAACTGAAGGGCCAGGAGTAGTAGAATGGCTGCCGGCGCAAATAAAATAAAACCGATGCTGTCGAGCTGTGGAAGAACGCGTCGAACAAGAGCCATCGAGAAGGGCGCCTTAACGAGCTGCTCGGGGCAATTTATTAATGCTAATAGCCCACCCGCGACGGCGCCTACCGGAAGGTTGACGTAGAAGCCTGTGTTATAACCCGTTAGCGTGAACAGAAACAAGAGAGGGTTGGGACCCATTGCTTGACTTACACCAGCGCCAGGTGACATATTGTGTAAATAGGCCTCCAATCAAAGGTCCGATAACGAGGCCGAGTTGACCAGCTATAGGACGAGAGTTAGGTCAGCGATTTCCTCTCCATTGGACTTTATGCGAATTGTCAAGGAATCAACTTACCTCCAATTAACAGACCAAGATAAACTATACGCCGTCAAGGTCAGATTCATTCTAGTTCTCGGAATACTTCTTCATTTTAGGAAGCCAAACTTACACGCTCTCTTTTGTAATGGGACTGCGCCCGCAACAACACTCAGAGCTCCATTCTGTAGGCCGGAGACACCTAACCCAGCAACGGCACGCCCAACGATGAAGAAAGGAGACGACGTGGCTAGACCGCAGAGCAGTGACCCGATCTCGAAGATAAAGAAGAAAATGAGAAACGTCCACTTCGTTGGGAAATACGTGTACAGCTTGCCAGTCAGTGGCTGTAGTACCGCACTATAGTATACGTTAACGACCCAACTACAATCCTACTGTGGCGGAAGTGGATGATGAAAGGCGTACCTAGCAAGCTGATATGCACCCGCATACCATCCCACGTCGGGCAGGGAATGGAATTCACTTGTGATCTTCGGGGCGGCCTATATGTGGTATGTCAGTGGTCTGCTTGATTGCACGGGAAGACATTACAGCAGCTCAATAGGTGCAGTCAAGGAACGTTCGATGAGAGGAAGCTGCCACTCACCGTGCTGATGATCGAATTGTCGAGAAGCAACAGAAAGAAGATCAACCCTGTGCTAAAGAGAAGGGCAAACAGTTTGAATCCCTCGAGATGCTCGTCCAGGGGATCGCCTTCCTGGGGTCCTTCAGGCGGTGGTGACACGGCGTCTGCAGGCGGATCCTGCTGTTTTTCTCCTGCTTCCTCCGTCGTCATCGACACCCGTGATGATGATAATTCTGACTCCTTCACTGTGTCCCATGCTTGTGCATCCAGTTTCGAAGGTTCGCTCGCCACTACGGGCGCTGACGGCTCGGAGCCCATGTTTTTGGTTTATATCGCCGTGTTGTCGTGCCGGTCCACAAATACGATTAAGGGGGGATTAAGATTTTTGGTATTAATTCTTGTCCTCTTGCCTCGAGCCAAAGTCGACTTAGAAGTTGCGATCTGATATTACCAGCTTGTTTCTTTCCGCATCATTTGCAAGCTGCCCCCGTGTCACTACGTAGTACGGTTCTTCATTACTATTTATCTTCTCCTTTTGTTTTGAAGGAAAAAAAAAGTCTCCGGTCGATGCCCGTAAGTCCACCCGGTCGTTTGGGTAAAGACAGGGGGCGGAAGGCTTCCGAACTCCGGAATCCGAAATCCGAGAGGCTCGCTTTCGTTTGCCTACAAGTCTCCTCGCATCCCCACGTTCGTTGTTTACAGGGCGCGCCAACTCAACCATACCGCAGATACGCATACGCTTTACTCCGTATTTTTATTTCGCTAATGCCTAAATGAGATGCATATCAAATAACAACTGTTTTAGTACCCATGCATCGTCCCACCTCACTACATCAGGCATCCAACGGGGTTACTCCGTATTCTGAATCCCACTTCTCTCTTTCTCTGTTCGAGTCCGCCCGTCCAATCTCCTGACGAATTAGATAACCATGTTTCCGAGTTTTCGGGTGCGGACGAACTAGAGCCTCCACACTACGGGTCTCATCTCTAAATCCATTGTTCATCTGGCTGGTATATGCACTGTTGTGAGCTATTGCCACTCCAGAAGCGGACAGAACTTCAATTCCGAGCCAGACACTAGCAATAGGAGTCCGCCCACATTGAGCGAGTTGAAAAAGACAGGTATGCCGGGGACTTACTCAATGAGTCACCTTACGCCGCTTAATAATTCAGACAGCCGTGGCTACTTGTAAGCTTATTATATCTGACATAAAAGGTCATTTTGCTTTCATGCTGGCCATTCATCGTCAGATCAAAATGGAGAAAGGTGCCGTCTGTTGTCCGCTTTTGCCTTTCGTAGTTTTGCCTTATATCCGCTCTAACCCTAAGTCCATCCCAACTTTTACACATTAATCATGAAAAGTAAACCGTCCCTCGTCGCACCCAAGTGATATGGTATATGATAATACGAATACAGTCAGTATGTATATTACATAAGTAAACGTTCCCTAACCCTACGCTATGATGCCCCTACCTCCTGCCCAAGAGGTTCAAATGCGATAAAAAATGCGGTTGAAAAATATCAAACGGGAATAAGTAGGCTCGTGTCGTATAAAAATCGATTGTAGGAGTTCTTAGTTATCGTTTATTTTAGACGTGAGTCGTAGTCTGTAGTCTCGCAAAGCTGCTTCCAACGTATGATTTCGACCAAAAGGAGGTCGACGGACACTTAAAACTGGAGGCCAAAGAGATTCTCAGGGTAGCCTCCCATAAGCTCAAAAGACCAGACGTCATCCATGGAGAAGTCCATAGGAAACACCTCGGGCATCGTCCAGTTATTCGTCCCTGGATAATTCACTCGTCCCTCAAGGTTTGAATTCAACCCGGGACCCATCATAGCCGGAGGGGCTTGCGACACAGTCTCCCGGCTCCTCGCATCAGCGCGGATAGTCGTGTCTGTGTCACCGGCCTTTGGCACATCCGTTTGTCCATCAGCTTGCGCAAATTGCGCCCGCCACATAGGCGACGTAGTGCTAAATGTCCTCCCGCACCTGATGTAAAAATTCGTGACCTCGTTCCCTTCCGCATCCGTCTCGGTCAGGAAGTTGTAGAGACTCGGCAGCTGGTTGAAGCGGTTGGCGACGATGTCCAGAGCTGCCAATAGATCTATGCTTCTGGTGACGATGGAGCGGTCCCAGCCGGGGTCGTCCATCACGCGCAGCCGGTACAGAATATGCGCGGCGCGGAAGAAATTCAGCAGAATGGGAAAGGAGAAGCCCACGAAGTCGGGGACTTCGAAGGTGAGAAAATGCTCGAGGAATGCTTTGCTCGTCTGTAGGGATACAAAACTCGCCTCGACGCGGGCGATGTCGATAGGCCGGGAATGGGATGGTGCCCCGGATTCCGGCGGACAATTCCAATTGGAACATGGTAGTTCTGTAATGAGCATCTCGGCGTACATTATCAGAGATGTTACTAATCCTGCAAAATGAAAGACCAATCAGTGATACCGCAATAGTAGTAACTCTTGGGGTGGTGGGGTCTAATCTCACGATTATCTTTCATTGATTCTGGTAGCTCATCCTTAATCGTTTCGAGACACTGCTGGAAGTATTTGATATAGATATTGACTGGCGGCTTTGAGGCGCCATTGGGGTTCTCGCAATCCAAGACCAGTGTTGTCTGAGCTTGAAAGACGCTCTCTGTCAGTTTCATTATACGAGCCATCACAACGAGGATTTGGTCGCCTTCCCATTCGGGATTGGCAGCTAGGATTTTGAGACTGTCCTCCATGTGAGGTGTCCAGCGCATCGACGCGCATCTCAAAAATGCAGAGCCACTAAAAAACAATATCGTTAATACTGGACATGTCACTACTTTGACTGTTGAGCCGCGCACGAGATAAAGGAAGATTGTAGGCATTACCTTGAACAGAAAACATAGCAGGCTAGCGTAGCTCTTCTTTCCTCCATTGTCCGAACAGTAGAATGCATAAGCCTAACATGGTCAGGCGATTTAAAGCAATTCATCATGCGAGGGTCGCCTTCATGAGTCTGTCCAGCATCAGGAGTTAGCGAATTATGCGAAGAGAAGGTAAAGAATGTTAGATTATTTAAGAGTACCAAGAAGCAACGAGCCTAGAAGACACAAAAGAGTTGGTAACAGATCCTAAATTACATACCGGTTTATCGAGACGAAGGTCAGTCACGATCGATGTAGCTATACTCATTGTAGCTGCTAGACCTGGTTTGAAACATAAATGCATAGTCCTATACAAAAACAACACGTTAGAGAATTTATCATAGTTTGATATAATATTCACTGTTTTGCGCTAGCACCGACCCAACGTACCATCCGAGAAAACAGAGAGTGCCTAACAGCAGGTCTATATTACGCTCACAGGCGACAAGGAGCCGATGCGCGATCTCTTCTCGGCTTCGGCGACTGATATCGGCCTGTCTGATCGGTGACTTAGAGCATACAGCTTCGATGTTGAGCCACAAATACGGTCGATCGCGCTGTAACTGTGCAGCACTAGAAAGAAGCATTAGCTACCAGTGCCGGCTTTTACGTAGGCAGTCTCTTTCAGTACAACACGAAGAAGAAACAAACAGGCGGTAGTTTACATACGTCATATCCGGCGGCAGGTATACAAAAGGGAAAAACTTAAGGTGATGCTTGCGGAAAAAGGCAAGGGTCTCTTCGGCCTGAGGTGTCGATACGGGGGCCTCATGAGGCGGTGCAGGTAGCGGACTGGGTGTTGAGTTGGCTGTTGAGCCCGTCGCACGGCTGGTAGAAGCCGGAGTGATCACAGTTGGGCCGCCAGAATTAATCCTTCTGGGGACATTATTTGAGTACCAGTCGGGTGCCAAGGGCGTGATCAAACTGGGCTCACTCCTTGCGTTCTGGTTGACTTTTCCCTGCCCGTGGGACTCATTGGCATCTGGCTGAGAAGGGCCATCAATAGGGGGAGTCGCGCTAGTTTGAGCTTTGAGAATGGCCACCAAATCTTCAAGCTTTTGTTCAAGGTTGGCAGCTCTTATTGCAGCTGACGTGCCGCTCGACACGCCAGCCGATGCGGAACCGCCAACCGCACGTCTCGAGCCAGCAGCCCCCCGTTTTCTCACGCCGCTTGACGGTTTGCATTCTCGACCTAGGCGAGCACATCGTTCACAGGTAGGTCTAGAGTCAACCCCCGACCCGGAGCCAGGGTGACGGAGGATGATGCATTTGCACTTGGCCTTGGCGCAATTGACACAGGCTTGGCCGTAGGGCGCTGATATGCGGGTTGTTGTTTCTGGCCGTTCAAGGAATGATGCCGATACCGATGCCAATGCCGACGCCGATGACTCCGGTGCCTGGGCTGCCATGGCCGGAGTGGAGGCCACTACCACTACCACTACTATAGTAAGTAGGCAATAGGTAGTATGTAGTAGCAGTAGTAAGTAGTATTACTGATATGTAGGGAGACACGGATTTGCGATGAGGTGATGCGAGCGGGATTGGCGAAGGTTGGCTCTCATCGCATGATCGTGCAGTATGTATATTGACGCCAGGCGAATGCAACAGGCCTTAACTGGAATACATCCAATTAAACTACGAAAATGAAATAAAAGAGGAATTAGACAAGTTGAGAACTTGGAAAATGCAGAACGGAATTGGACGGCGAGAGCCTATCGGTATTGAAATCGCCACGAACAACAGCACACGCAATTTAAGTAACCCCGACGCTGATAAAGAGGGTGGGGGGGGGAAGCTGAAAATAAAAGGTCCCTTTTCGAGCAGTGCGGCTAGATATTTTTACTCTCTTCTCGTGTAATACAAAAATTAGGCAATGTATCAGGAGGAGAGAGCCGCGTGGCAGGACAAAGGCATGTTCGACGAATCGAGTCAATGCTTGAAGGCCAACAGCCGGAGTTGGTGGGCCGGAGTTCCCGAATCCCGTGCACCATAAAACTCCACCCATTCGCATCCCCTTTTCTTTTGACTATACAGTTTAATAAGGCGTGTGGACTTCATCATCGTTTTGTCGGGGCCGACTATAAGTGACTAGAATTACGACAAGGTGAGATATAAGAGATCGCAGAAAGATGTACATTTTCCCCTAGTCGCATGTAAGCTTAACCTTTTCGAGGACAAAGAGCGAAATATTCGTCAAATTTCTGGATTTATCAGCGGCTTTTTTTTTTTTTTTGAAAGAGAGATCAAATATAGTCCATAGGCATCCCCTCCCATGATATCCAAAAAAAAAAAAAAAAAAAAAAAAAAAAATATCCACGAGGTTTTTAGGGGGTTTTTTATATTAAAGGTATACAAAAACGCAAAGTATGCCATTCGACGCACATTAACTTACAAACCCA
>MU380168.1:160489-206018 GCA_022495085.1 Xylaria sp. FL1042 | reverse complement strand
AAAAAAAAAAAAAAAAAAAAAAAACAGATATCCTCGAGTGTTGAAGGGCGATTGAGATATTATCGTTATCACATCTCTCAATGAAGGCATTTCGACTCACTTAACATAACACACCCAGACATTGAATATTTAAACAACACATCATCAAATGAAAGGATAACAAAGCTTTTATTGCGCTACCAAAATATGTTTATTGCTCAATGAAGATGCTGCCTAGCCAGAACCTCGCAGGTATGGTCATCACGATGGCGGGGGACTGGTCGGATCCCGAGCACTACCGCTTTCAATGCTCCCACTCCCGGGGCTGCCGCTACTATCACTAAGGTGTCTCGCGTTGCGCAGATAGCCGAGACCCGGGGGAGGCCCGATGCTCTCATGGCCTTGCATCGCGCCTTGAAGCGTCGTAGCATTCCATTCTTCGTCATCCCCACTGCTTTGGGTGAAACCAGAGACGTTGCTTAGCATAGAAGAGGATCGACCCCTTGATTTAGTTGCGCGTGGTTGGGGTTGCGGCGCTGTAGTTGCCTGCGGGACGAAAGCAGAAGCCAATGGCGATGGGCCCCATAGCGAATTTTGGTAAAGGCTATTATTCCAGGCAGCAGCTGCATCGTACGAAACCGTGCTGGCTGCGTTCGGCTGCGCGTGTGTGGACGGCACTGCCGGTGCAAATTGCCCCTGGCCTTCGGAATTTTCGTATGCTGCGAACGCATAGGCCTGTTGCGTGTGGAAAGAGTCAAGCTGGGCCTTCAACATCAGATTATCCTGCTCTTTGTTGATTATGATAGCCTCAAGATCGTTAAGCCGCGAAACATATTGACTATCAAGCCGGGCAATCTCATTTTCAAGAGACTCTCTAGCCTGACGGCGACGTTCTGCTTCATCCAGGCCACGAGTATTAGCGTCGGTAATACGGGCATGTTCACCATCGACCTTGGCAATGCGGTTACTGATTTTGTTTCGCTTGGCTTGAAGGCTGGTCTTCTCATCCTCCAATCCTTTGATTGCCCCTTCAATCGAGGCCTTGAAACTCTTCAAGGTTGCAGTCGCACCATCGAATTTAGCCTTTTCATTTGCCCAAGCAGATTGTTTATCTCGCCATGATGACTTCAAAGACTCGGGAATCTTTTCAAAATCTTTCAGCTCCAGCTCCAAGGCAGCCGTAGCTTGTTCAGCTTGCTTCTGCTGCGTAGAATTCTGCTGAATTTTCTGCCGGAGTTTATCATCCCCTGTCCCTGCTGACTGTACGGCTGTAGAAAGTTTCTCGTTCTCTTTTTTCATAGAGTTCACTTTCCTATGAAATTCTTTGCGAAGTGCTTTTTGCCGAGCCTTCTCTTCCGCCAGTTTACTCTCATTTGCAGCAATGGATGTCTTCAGAGTCGTGATTGGTGAGTCTGGTCGAAGTGAACGCTGAGCAGGGGTTTTCGAACTTGTCGCATCTACATCTGTAGACTTGGGTTGAGCAGTCCTAACACTCGTTGAGAACAAGATCTCATGGGTGAATGAACAGACAAATTCACACTCGTAATTCGACATTGGAGTTAAACCATATATGTCCCCGCTCCAACGAACTCCAGGGCCAGAACCCTCCTCACAGCTTTCAATAGGCGTCATCCGAGTCGGTTGCCATGTCGCATTATTGACTCTCACATAGAATGGTTTTGTGGGATCATTCTGTGAGGCGTCTCGATGGATTTCATTTGATCGATGAATGGGAAATTGACTAGTGTTAAAACACACCTCATCACAACCGACGTAGGAAATCCAAATTTGCCCAGGCTGGGTGTTGAATGGAGCATTTCCAAGATTGTGAATGTCAGTAGCATTCGAACCAGCAGATTCGGCTGCGGCATGAGTAAGTTCATATTCTTTAACAACAACAATTTTTGTGCTCGCTAAGGCTGCCCATAAAGGTTGACGATTTCTAACTTGCGCACTTTGTTTTCTTTTCTTTTTTGTGGTTAAGGCAGTCGAATTCTGCAACGTCACCGCATCACTATCCGGCGTTGAGAACCCGCCATCGGCATCCGGGCTATACGATTTCCCAGCCTCAGGATCCGGGGCATTCTGGGCGAGGTTATCTCGTCTCTCTCGCCTTAGATACCAATCACGGATGTATTTGACCAGGCCTTGTGTAAGTATGTGGATGGCTAGGATACTCTTCACCCACCCAAACCAACCGGATTGAACCTTGTCGTAGCCCCGTAGAAGATCTAGACTTTCAAGAGGATCGTCTATATCAGGAGTCATGAAGCGACTTGATCCAAGCAGATAACCGATAGGTGAGTATTTCATCTTGGTGTGGCGCAAAACATGAGAGAGCAGGATCATGCTGAGGCATATGAGACTATTCTTCATGGAACCTCCATCTCTGGAACTGGAGCCGCCTCCTAACCCTAAAGCAATGACCATTTGCGCCAAGTCGAGTATGACATGCTGTATAGGGCCCCATAGAAAGAGCCAGATCAAGAGCACAAAACCATCCACGCAAATAACCGTTGCCAGAGAAGGGGCGCCGAGATTCCATTCGAAAATATCACTCAAGTTCAACCCATTGCTCGTCACAAAAGTGAGCAGGGTGAAGAGCACGTAGATGCCAGAAAGAGCCAAAGGAGGAATCTGCATCAAAATGATGAGGATGGCAATAGTATCCTGTAACGGGCATAGTCGTAGAACCGTGTAGGCAAAGTCAAGCGGGCCGGGGTCACGGTGGACGTTCGAATTTTTGGTGGCGTTAACATCAATGCGACGGTGGTTGTCTTCGGGCGCAACATTGGCAGCAATCGAGTTATAAGACTCAGCTGATGATATTTCCGAGTACGCACCAAGCGAAGAACGCCTCAAAGACGCGGCGGAACGGGGGTCGGTGTGCATTTCGGCAACGTGTTTGGTGAATCCGTTCGCGTTCGCTGGCGGCGTCGAGGGAGCAGACGGGATGCTTGCATCTTCGGTGGGAAACTGCGCTTGTTGCTGAAGCGTCGTGTGTTTGTTGGGGACGCTGCCATCGAGGTGGGCCTGGGCCTTTGGCTGTTGCTGCAGCTGTTGCGGTTGTCTAGTCACACGCTTCCCTGGGCCTACAAGGCCATTCTCATGCTTGGTATCGCGATGGTTCGAGGCACCGGTTTGTCGCTTGGCCGATGCTGAAGCGCGAGGCATACGCTCGCGTGGTGCTGATCCCGACCCAGAAGCGTGTTCCGAGCCAGTCAGCCGTGCAACCGACGACAAGGGCAGCAAAGCGCAGAACAGAGTCGGGGTTCGCGAGAAATTAGAGTTCGCGGGTCGTCAGCGGCGTGCAAGCAGAAACCTTCACACGGCCGGTCAGCGTGAGTCAACCCGTGTGTTGATAAGCTTAAAAGCTTAAGCAAATCAGCCCTACTTCCTGCCCGTCGCATTCGCAAGGGGGAGGGGAAGTCGATACTTCGGTAGTCGGGCTGCTTTCATAAGCATTCGGACGAGAACTCAATCGGATATGGCGATCACGAGGATACAAGTTGTGTGGGATAGAAATAAAGACAAGGTAAAAAGGCTTGGATTTTGACGGAAGAGGTAGAGATAGAAGTGGATAGGCAGCCCATTCTAGACAGCGAAGGAAGGTGGGCCGCGTAGAGCGAAGAGCCTGCCCTAGGGGGCGAGACCTAAGTATGTATCTGCAGCGTTTTTCAGTGCCTGTGCTACTGTCGTATATAGTGGATTGGTACCAAGAGACTTGAGACGGAAAGGGTACCCATGCAAGGTACCTAGTATACCAGGTATACTTACACAGTATCTCCTTGCCTACTGTACTCTAGGCGCCAGGCCATGAAGGTATTAGTTAAGGTAGTCTCTAGTAGGTGTCTACTTAAGTAGGTATATAGTAGGTATTTACCTACTGGCACTCTACTCAGCATATACTTACCTATACGTAGGTAGGTAGTATCTAGCCCTGAGAGGCTGACTGCTCGTCGCTCAGCTGGTCAGTTGTATTGAATGCCATACCAGGTAGGTACACGCGTATGAATAATAATAAGACCTACACGATTATATAAACCTAAGTAAAGAGCTCACTATAGCAACCTAATCAATTTTTAACAGAGGCATGTCTCTCAGTGGCATTAATTCCGGCATGTTATCAAAGCTTGTCTTTTAAACATTGTTGTAAAGACGGTATAATCCGGCCGCATATATGCAGGTGACCATAGAGCATACTGAGTACATATGTACTCTGCTTTACAACAAGCAAGGAGTAAGCCAGGAGCGTTGTGAATATACCTACTGTTCTAATTATAATTATACAAGTATACCTGCTGTAGCAGTATTGCATATAAGTGGTAGAAGCATGGGGTATCTTACAACCAGCAAGGCTCGGGACTAAAGCCCTGTGTACGGTTTAGTGTGCCCACTGCTTATACTGCATTAGGGACCCCATGTCGCATAGTACTCCTTCATGATGCGTTGATAGATACCGAACAATAACACAGGTATTCCGCACCAGCCATCACTACCAAAAGAGTAACCAACAAATACCGTGCATGCAATTTAGAGAGGATGTACGTAGTAGACAGCAGGCGAGTGTTACCTGTACTCAATTACGGGGCGCGGACAAATGGCAGTGGTGAATTATTTGGCCCACCCCCTGCCTCAGCTTCTTCAACCCGCGCTACCTGTCAGCCCAAGTCACAACAAGGTTGCATATCTATCGTCTGACGATAAGCAATTCGCAATTCGCAATTCATGTTCTTCCAGAAGCACTCCGGGAAATTCGCCCCAAGGTTGTATGCAATAGGCATGCCAGCGTCTATTTGCGAGTTTTCTGAAGCGAAAGCGAACTTCATGCCTCAACGGCCTGTTAATATCATCGTCAAAATTCTCATCGATAGTAGAAAGGATCTACCTCGTCACGAGTCGGGATTATGGGTCTTCTCTCCAATGAATCAAGGGACTGGGCGCGACAAGGCAAAGCGGCCTACTCAGTGTTCATTGCATCTCCACATCGTGGAAACTTTCACGTAACAATCGCCAGCGCCAAACGATGTCGCTCACTTGAAGAATACATTCTTACAAGGTACAAGCCTGCTGGTAAATAAGCGCACACGATGCTACTTGCGACATCACTGCACGCACGCCTCGGAGGAACGACTCATCAGCAATCACTTATCATCAATAATCGCGGCATCGCACTGTCACCGGGCGATGTGACATTCTCAAGCTGCATTGTGACTATCTTGTGACAGCCAAGCCGGCCAGTCACTCATTACCCCTCCTCCTAGTCAGCCCCGAATTGGCATGATCCTTCCCCAACCCGTACATACTCTGTCTGAGTTTCCAAGTTGAACAAAGGACTTCCAGGAAGTGTTTAAAGGGAGCTGGTTTGGCGCTTAAACCTCTGTCAGAAATTCGATTCGCATACTCTCTCATTACCTCTAAGAGTTCCGTCCTCACCAGCTAACATTGGCCAAGTATCTAATATACTATAACCCTTAACAGTAAGCACTGTGCGTGATTGGCCGCTATCCATTTAGGACGGGTTTTTTCTCTTGACGAGATTGCTTCTATACTAGTATTATATACTGTATGCTATGGAGTCACAGAGTCAATGCAGCATCTAACACCCACTTTCCCAGCGCCGGTCCTATTCGACCAGCGTACTCCCATGCTAGACTTGCTTGTGTCAATTATTGTCAGAGTTTTCGTTTTGGTCTTGACGTCGCGTAATAGGTATATTAGCACAGCCATCTTTCTCACTACTTAGTATCATAGTTGACAATGTACAGTATTTCAACAAGTCCGTGCCCGACTGCTTGGGGGCCTGATGACTGATCAAAGTTGACGAGCTAGCGGTAGTAAAGAACGAACATGGATTTGATAGGAACTAACCCCAAAACATTCAACCAATCCAAGTCATGCTCAAATTCAGCAGGGATCTATGATGTTTCATACCTAACCAACAACCTCACCTATCTTCTTTTCAATGCAACATCAACACACCATCTTCCAAGGCTGTTCTCATCCCGGCTCATGAGGCTAGTCAGAAAGCGGTAAAGTGTACTCGACGGTCCCGTGGGTCTCGGCATTTGGGCGGTTACAAAATTCAAGCTTTTTAACAGTCGATGAATGTGACGATTTCGTGCCATGCCCCTCTCTAAAAAGAAAGAACGTTAAAAAAATAAAAATAAAAAAAAAAGGTTGGAAGGCCGAAAAGAAGAGCCGAGAAGAAAAAGCGACAGCGAATCGATTAAGGGTATCCGGCTAGCTCCCAGTCAAGTTCCGAAATTGGTCTTGATTTTTTTTTTTTTTTTCCATAGGTAACTACATTACCTGTTACCTACCTACCTTTGAATATCATGTGAAGATACTTAAGGTTACCTGGGTATCATCCCACTTGACACGCTCACAACGAAGAACACGTGAGCAGCGTTATAAAGCCTATTATTATCCAAGCCCGCTTATCAACTCAATCAAGAGCCAGGCTCATAGCCCGCTCACCGCTCAAGAGCCCCGAATACCACCTATCACATTGTATTGATGGTGGCGTTCTTGGTGAGAGTTGCTTATTCCCTTCCAATCAGTATATTCTGCGGCATTTACCGTTGAACTCCTCGACCAGAGAGATTTGTTTCACGGTAGAATGCTGCAAGTGATGCTAACACAACAGGTAATGCGGGATATGGGTCGTATTGTGTCATTCAGACACAACCGTTCCTACCAATCACCCAGGGTGTTGATTATATCAACATCGAACCCCTCATTGAAGGTTGTTCCCGCCGACCTCTCAATTGTTTGCGCAATACACTACATGAGTTTCGTTCGTCCAATACACGAAAGACGGGATCACATCACCAATGAGATAGGAGATGGCCAGTGTGCTAGCTGAAAGAATGTCGTGTACTACACTACTATAAGTATGTATATCAGCTACATGGGTACGACTTCATGCGACGGAGTGAGAGAAGGTACCCTATGACCTATTTATACCCTGCGCTATACTCGTAGTAGGAGACAGCCTAGGAGCGCAAAAGACGTCCTACTCCTGCTCCTCAACAAGAGCGCTTTTTGCAGTATCGCGTCAAGACTTCTCTAATAGGAAAGTAGATGTCCCTACCATGACGGCGGTCTCAATTGAAATACTGTAGCAGTAAGGATCGATAGATTAGGGAAGCTGACCGACCCAACTTGCATAGACGGCAAGACGCGCCTGCATGTTCGGGCATGTGGAGATTACTATAGTATTACCATGATCGGTGTATATCCCCCTTACCCAATGTACTGAGTAAAGAAAGTGCGTGTGCGCCGGGCGTGCTCTGTCATGCAGCGAATCTACTATGTAAGGTATGTATGCACGTATGTACGCACGTACTACGTATGTATGTATGTCTGTATCTATCTGTCTGTCTGGCTTGGTGCATTGCGGGGAAATGCCCGCCAGCCCGCACAGCACACGACAACGCATGCATGCGTACCTAGACTACAGTAATAGACTAAGTAGTAGATCATGTAGAACATTGGTGCTACCCTGAACTCTGTGTGTGTATATGTGTGTGTGCATGTGTGTGTGTGTGTGTGTGTCGATGCGCAACTCGGGATACCCTTCTTAATCTACGGGAAATTCCTTGGTTTTTTTCTATCGGAGCTGGGTCGGTGATCTCCCCAGGTTTCAGAGTTGCGAATGCCGACCGAATAACACCATTTTGCGTCTATCATCTGCTGCTGCTGCCGCTGCACGGAATACCTACTGTGCGGTTGCGATTCTAGATACCTACTTACTTCATCTTTATACATCTATGTATGTAATTCACACTTCTATGCTGGATATATCAGGTGTAGTCAAGGAAAGATGTTGCGACAGTCCATCGTCATACCCTATACGGCATCTATCTAAAGAAAACATCTCCGATGACCATCGCCTATGTACTCCTCCATCTCAATAATCACGCGACTATCATCGCCTCCTCCCGGTAAGACTATCTATCTAGTATGAAGTATAATATATAGCCAGTCAGTAATCAGCAATCAGTAATCATTAGTCCAGTCAACGTCGGTAGATTTTTACTTCTTTATCTAGAAGCTCCAATTCTACCGGTTTTGATTTTATTACGTATATCGTATATTCACTAGGAAGAAAACCATAGGGAAACATGAAGAAGACTAGTCCAAAACAATGGATAGCTCGAACGATATCTCAGTAAGCAAATTTAATAGCCGTTCCAACCGAGCTCAAATCCGCGCGGGCAAGTAGGTAGATATGTTTGGTTTGATTTAGTTGAAGTACAACAGGGTAGTAGCCGCAATCACAGGTTGGCTGGTTACATCCACCATCCGCTCTCCCCTCACCTCCCGTCCGGGATACTCAGTACGTATAGAAGAGAGATGCCCAACGATAACTACATATTCGGAGGTGATCTTGAATGTGACTCGTAAAGTGACTCCGGAGTTGCACAATTCTCTCACTTGCTGATTTGTGATAGAAGTGAGTCTGAGGTTCGTGGGCCGGTAAGAAGAGGGGAGGGGAGGGGAGGGGAGGGGGGATATGAACGAGAACCCAAGCATCCGAGACATTTTCGAGACGAAAAAAACAGATTCCGTTCTCTAACGGCGCAAGATGAACACAGAGGTGAATATACGGTTGCGCTGTAATGTTTTGCATATGGTATGCGTTCAACTCTAAGCAGGCCCGCACAGTTTGTCTAGAATTATTGATATAATATTGGTCGGTATATGTACGGTAGATAGTCTTCATAGCTCGAGGGATATATTACACCAAAGCTCTATAGAAACTTTATCTCCCAGCCCATATGTAACGCTCGCTAGATGACGCTTTCCTAAATCTTGTCTTTATTCGAATTCTAGGTCCCGATTGTCTCAACTTCACTTGCTTGCGGCGCCAAAGTCCTCAACGGCGTCTACCCGATCCCACGTCTCCTTCTCCAAACATTCCACTTCCTTCAGTAAGCCCCAAATCCTTTGCCTAGCCCAATTCGCCCGTTCCTCTTGCTTCCGCCATGTGTCCCGAAGAACATCGAGCATGAAGCCGGGGAGAACCGTCTTCTTTGCCTCTCGGTAGTCGTATATCGCTACGTCCTCGAAAGTGCGTGCCGCGATGCGGCGGTGTCTATGTGAGAGTATAATACAATCGAGAATTAGAGACGTGCTATAAGAATTTAGGTGTTAGACATCACTGAGTATATTTATTTAGGAGTAAGTGGAACAAAAGCAGGGCTAAGATGGGAAATAAAGGATACAGGAATGCATACTGAGTCTCCTGGGGACATATCCGTAGTCTATGGTATGCGGATATAGAGTCTGGGGTTGTCATGGGCTAATAGAAGTTTGCATAACACATTAGCTAGGAATGCTGCAAGATATATATGCTTGTCTGACGATAAGCTGTTTCATGAGGATGCCAATGTCTAATATCGAAGCTGGCAATAGTGTAGTTGAAACAGTGTATTTCCAGCAGGGGGGTACCCACAAACTTATACTCAGCCGTGATGGACTTCATTATCAAGCCAATGCTCTTGGGCTGCATTAGATTTCCCCATGCCTCTCGGTGTTTCGGGTCTTCTAACGCAAAGTGTAGAATCCAATTTACACGCGCTGATTCGGCATATCGTATGTAGTTGGCGTTGTTGACGTGACCCTAACACATGCGCTCGCTGGTCAGCAAGCGCATAACTGTTTTGTTTCCCTCGTATAAGCCTCTTCTAGCATGCTCACATCGTAGCTGGCATGCGATTCAACCACTGCTCTTGTCTTAATGCGGACCCGGACCGAAAAAGCATGATATAACATGCTCGCCCAGGCATCATATCGTCTCACAAGAAACCTAGGGATAGGCGTTTCTTCCACCACAGCCTGTGAGACATGAGGAAACAGGAGAACCCACAAAACTGTCCATCTCTCCCCAAACGACCTGCTGGTCCTCGAGTCCCCCGCGGCCTCCAGCGAGAAAGCCTTCACTTCCGGCGCTCAAGACACGCCATTCCCTCGTCAACGTCCCGATGATCTTAGCTGCTCGTTGGATTTGCGCCTGGTCGCAGCCGAAGCCTATACACTTCCCGATCCTCGCGCGTATGTCCGATACCCATCGATTCGGGGGCAAAGGCTCGGAATCGCATGGCTCCGGCGCGGCTGCAGCGGAAGAAGTTGATTTGCTCGCGAAGGAACCTTGTACGAGCCGTGCGCGAACATACAAAGCCGGTATCGCGGGTCGGGGCCGAAGGGCGCAAAGACTCTCTGCGACTTTGACGTGAGGTCGGGGAGGCATTTTCGATTGATCTAAGGGAATTCCCCTCGAACCTGTGCTTCTAACTACTCAATTGAGTGTTCTTTCTAGCACATTTCATACTTGGGATATCGGCGGAGGGGCGCGATGTATGGAGGACGGATTAGATAAGCTTCCACTTCTAGCCGAGGGAGCTTTGGAGGGGTTCAAGACTGCCCAGGTGCGTTTTCGGATCTGGGGTAGGTACCTACATAGTGGTATTGGGTACCTGGACTGCCTGGATTAGGGAACCTACCTACCTATTTCAGATAGCTCGAAGCTAAAGGACAGGGGTTGTGGCCCTACTGTACACAGTAAATACCTACAGTACTTACCTTTGGATGGCGTCACATCGTGGGTGGCGGGTTTCCTATTCCGTGGGTTTCAGCCTCAACTTTTTAACCTTACCTTACCTACATCATCAATCACAAATCACAGCTCTTCAAATACCTATCTAATAAGTAAATGAAGAGCCCACCAGGATAGGGTAGGACGTCATGGCGGTCCCAAACCCGGAATTGAGGCGTCAAGTCATCGCTATTTACAAAGGTGCGTTTATCTATCGAAGTATATCCGTATATTGTACATCAACTCTCCTATGTCGCAGCAAATTTCTCAAGCACCCGCTAGTCCCTCATTCTACAAAGTCGATATAGCGCCTAAAACTCATATAAGTTACACAGAGCTTCTGCACTTGGGCAAAGAATACCCCTTAGGGTTCTCCTATTTTCGGCCTAGGCTACATCGCGCATTCATGGCGAATGCGCAAATGCGAAGCGAAGAAGATATCCAGAAGGGAATAGAACGGGCTGAATTCGTGAAGAAAGGTATATATTTGAAATCCCTTATTACGCCAGCCTTCTTTCGTGTAGTATTCAAGCTTGAATATGAAACTTACATATCTATTACAGAAATTGAAGCGCTGTAAGTTGACGGCTCTCTCTCTCTCTCTCTCTCTCTCTGCACGATGCCCTTATCAAGTCTATTTCCTCGCTCTTTTTATATATAGTGTTTGCACAAGTCATGTCGAGTCTTCATTCAAATGGATATTATTCCCTCTAACCGTGATTTCTACCGTCTATAACGAACCACTCGTAGCCCAAAAATTCCACGAGCACCCTGGCCCATTCCTACATATAACTTCTCAGCAACAAACATGCACATTGACACATCTACGCCCCCAAAATCAAATCCCCAAATGAATATGCAGTCGTTCAAACTTCCATTTAGATGCCTTAGGGTGCAAGAGCCACACAGTCCCCCTCCTAGGCACAACATTTCAGGGCGGCGTTGCTATCCTTTCCGTCCCCTTTCTTGTTTGGATGTGTTGAACTTATGCATTGAAGGAAAATGTGCTGACAAAACGCTATGCAGATACTATCTCAAAAGGTATCGGACGCTGAGGAAAAGATACGACGGTGGGTAGGAAAAAGAAAGCAAAAAAAGTCTAAAATTGAGGTGATAGCCAAAGTGATGAAAGGTGTAGGAGCTTGCCGTAACAAATATTGCTGTATATGCTTGCAACTTTAAAGAATCTGGAAGTAATGTGTCGAAGGCTCCACAAGGAAGCTCGGCTTGTATAAGTAAATGGATGCAGTGTTGCTCGTCGTCTTCGTCATCTCGGTCAATATCACGTTTTGCTATGCCTCTTTCGGGAAGTCCAGACTCCCACTTCTAGGCATTCGCCCCAGCTCGTGCCACCCTCTCGCAAAAGATCATTTGTCATCTTGCCCGCCCACGTGTCCCATTCTTCCTGGCTTTTCCCACTCACTTCTCGCAACAGCGGTTCGAGGGAAAGGATGAAGCTAACCGTCGTCTCGAGAGCCGTCCTCCGTAAAGCAGACTGTGCTGCCGTTATCGGGCTTTCAGTTTTCCAATCATGATCCCTAGACTTGCCCTTCTGTGAATCGATGTAGCTCTTCCCGTCCTTTGTGACGACGCCACCAACGCCCTCACGCTCCCATCTAATTTCGCTTAGCGGCACCGCCAGTCGTTTTGATTGCACGTCCGTCAGTGACTCGGCTTCCTGTAATAGATAGGCTCCAATGAGGGTACAGGGAACAGGAGATAAACCACGAGCCTCCAGCGCTTTGGTCGTCCATCCATTGTACTCAACTAAGTAAGAGTTGAGTGGTGCACTTATCGGTGTGTTGGTAGTCATAACGTAGGCTCCCATCCTCTCTGCGTTGTCCTCATCATCGCCACCGTCGCTTGAGGAATCATCATCGTGTACTCTGGCTCCAGGTTTCTTTGGCGCATGCGGGCGAAGCATACGAATAGTAGAATCCGTTTCCCAATGCTCCAAAACTCCACCGGGTTTTAATACGCGCAAAAACTCCTCCATAATGCTTTGCGTATCACGAAAGGAGGTAGCAAATGCCATATCCTTCACCATGACCAAGTCAAATTCGCCGTCAGCGAAAGGAAAGGGTTTTTCTCGTATATCATGCTGAACAAACCGCCATCGCATCTCCTTGTCAGGCTTCGCATTCGCATCGGCCCCTGATCCACCCAATGGTACAATGTCAAGACCTGTAAACGAAATAGACGAATGGCCGTGCTGCGCGAAATATCGATGGCACATCATACTCCAGAAGCCTGCACCACAGCCGACATCTAGGACACGGGTGGGCGGCTTGCTTGCGAAGGCAGTCGACAGGATAGGCCCCCCGAATAACTGGAACATAAGTAGCGTGCGAAGAGATTGGCGGTGTAATTCTGGAAGGTCTACGGGAAGGGGGTATGGCAATGTGGGCTCGTTGATGTAGGTGCGACCATTGCGGATGACGAAAGCCTTCGAGTCTTGGAACAGTGTAGTATGGGGCTTCGAAGTTGTCGAAGTAGCATTTGAGGTGGTTGAGAGGGCGCCACTCCTTTCTGCCGGAGATGAGAGCAGATTTTCGTTGGAGTTGCTTACGCCAGACATGTTGGCAAAGCTACTATTCCTCGGCGACGGCATGTCACTCGGAGTAGGATCACTCGAGGCAGGACGCTCAGGGGGGTATGGTGTGAGGTGCAAGATAGAATAGCCTGACATGCCACGGCGGCAACCATGTATGCTGGAACCCCTGGTTGGACTCGTCGAGTGGTTCAACCAAGGGTGCCAGCTACTCCCGATGGAAAGGGTCTAATCGTGCACCCTGTTTAGCGGCGCGTTGGTCCTGGGGAGACACAGTATCATCAGTACGACTGCTAGATTGCAGGCGCCTGGGAGAATCTAGAGATGGTGAGGTTGGAGGTGCTGTCAATGCCGACGTGGGCTGAAGTGCAAGCGATGAATAGTAGTGGGTTAGGAGCTGTGGTAGCAGCGAGAGCGACTGACAGGGCTTGGCCCGAGTCTGCTAGGCCGGGATATGAGCTCGCTTGACGGGGTTCCAATGTGGGATGGGGCCCGGGGTCGACGATCTGGCCAGCGAAGCGAAGCGGTGCGTCTTCCAAGCCGACGTATGCCAGGCAGCCGGGGGCGATATGTTCACCAAAGCCAGACCGACGGCCGGCTGCGCTCTGGTAAGGTCAGATCAGGTCAGGCCAGGTCTGTTGTGGTCTAGTCTGCTTTGGTTTGGCGGGCGCTAATTGGATTGTCGCATTCGTGGAGATGGCCAGCTATCGTGGCCCTCGCCGTGGGCGTCGAGGGTTTGGGTTTGGTGAAGGCAAGCGAGATTGGCAGGTGTGGGGGTTGGTGGCAGGTGTTATGACGTCTAACTTGTTGACATTGGCGATGGTTGCATCAGTGTTGGTGGCGGCGGCGGCAGCAGTCGGTATTACTATACTGTTGGGACCAGCGTCGTCGTTGGTGGTATCAAGGTCGCGGTGGAGATGGTGCATGGAGTGAGGTTGTTATCAGATGCATCAATAGGGGGGGGAGGCGGTGTTTGAGAATTAAGGTAGGTACTTAAGTAGGCTTCCCAGGTAGGTACACCAGGTGGAGGTCGCAGCAGCTGTTGTGCAAGTGGATAGTGGATATATACATCTCTTTACCGTCTTAGTGGCGGCTGTCAGTTCCGAGGATCACCAGCTCAGGGGGCAATATCTATTTAGTACGCAGTACCTACATACATACCTACCTAGGTTAGGTAAGTAAAGTACCACCTCAAAAGGGCTAAAGACAACCTTGGAAGTTGAAGTTGCCTGCCAGTAGCACGAATACTTAGGTACTTACTTACCAAGATATTTAGAGGTATGGGATTAAGTCGCCAAGTAGGTACGCACAGTCTCGGGCCACTTATAAGTTGAACTGATAGGCCTATCTCAAAGCTCGGTTTGTGCTAGAGAGACGTTGCAGTATGAACCGACCCAAGGCCACTTCCAGTGGGACGTCCTCCTATAATTCTGCGATTCCCCTGCGATTCTGTAGAGATCGAATTGATTGATGCCTTTCTCTAGAGCTGCACCGCGATTAGCTGGAAATTCGATTATTACGCACTCTCAGGCATGTGTTTTTTTATAGGAATTTGAGCTCACAAAATGTGTATTGGTATACCAAGGCATTGGCTAGGGCATTTTTGTTTCATATAATGGCCGGAGGCTGATTTGTATCCTTTGATTACAAAGAAGCTGCTTAAAATAGTAAATCCCAATAATTAAGTCCAAAATTTGAAACGGCCCTCCTAGAAACGCAGGGATTCCTTTTGCTTTGCCTCTTCTTGCATCGACGATGACCTCCTCTAGTACTCAGGCTTATTCTCAAAGATCTAATTATCCTTGGAACCGAGTAAAAGCTCACTAGATAACACATCACTGTCCTAAAACCTACAAGGCGCTTTCAAATTAAGGCTGCCACTCGTAATCAACAGTCCCTACGTGCCCCTATCATCTTTAATCAAGATGCACCCTAGTATTTTTAAGCGATAAGGGGTAGACGTTCCTATTGTCTCGTGTCCTTGTTATTCCATCCGTCGGACGGATAAGCAAAGCAGTGTAAACTTCTAGAAAGAGTCCCCCGGCAAATTTATCACGGGCTCTTACCACAAACATTGATTATAATCCTACTTTTTCCTACTAAAGCCCATTAGAGTCTAGAATCTTGCTCATCCTCTACGCCACGCACACGCATGCTTACGGATCCGTAGATATCCTTATCAAAACTCCGCAAGTGCCTGTCATGATTACTTAATGTCAATTTGTATAGACATAATATAGACTAGGGGAGGCAACTCATGCCAGATTGCCCACCTACACTACAATAAAGCCTGCCCCGTCCTCGGCCTAGGCGAATGCCAACAGGTCTGTTTTCCTTCATTAAGTCAGCCCAATCCAATTCCACGCTTTCATTCCCACGTTAATATTGATGGTTGCGAAATTGACCTTATATCCCAGAACTCCTCACGGAGTGGCGTCACTGGAGCGAGGCTCTAACTAGTAGGCGTACCTATTGAGATAACTTACTACCCAGCCGTAAGCTTTACGAGCTAATAAACAAGGGCGTAGTTAATAGCAGGGTTCAAAGAACTTATATGGGTGTTGCCCGTCTTTACTTCAAGCCTATTCCGAAGAATTTGGAACTGAATGGATATGTGTGGTGGCCATGTCGGCTGAGGCCTGGTTATAGAAGTGGAGGGAAGACGACACGTTTGTGTGAGTTTGACAGTTTTCCAAGACAGATCGTATTCGACTTTTCGACAAGTCGTAACTTAGGTGACTAATAAATATTGCCATTGTCGAGGGCTACTACCCATTTTAGAAGAATTACCTCTTTTTAATTTATATAACGCGTTATAAGCTCAGCACGGGAGTCTTCATATTAAAGATACTTCGAGCCGGGGTGGTCGTCGACTCCAAGGCCCCCTCATACGAATTCTTGGGGCCTGAAGTCTATGAGACGTAAAACTAGCCATCTAACTATCCAAGTTATGAAGGTCCCTAAACTTATTTCGATCATATTGATAATGTAGTTAGTATCAAGAAGGACTGCGTTTTCAACATTTTCGTTGTGGGAGCTCACTTCGGTACTCATCTTGGACGCTAGATCGTTAAAATGCCTAGATGTCGGACTGCTTAGGCCAAATATCTCATTCTCGGAATTGGGTTTGTGTGCGTCCCCGTATCCCCGTCCCTGTTTATGAACTCTGTATTGCCCAGGCTAAGCGAGCAAATGATTTACGACAACAATCAACAGAATGAGATTTCGAGGGTAAACTCATTAGAACAGGTGATACAGAGGTCGAGATCGTCAGTCCTATTGCCAGCGAAGTAAGAATGTTTCAGCACACGCTTAACTTAGCCTCACCCTAGGAATGCGAGAGTTCACAGTGGGAGACCAGGACAGGAACAAGAAGTTGTATCCTACACTAATCCGATATCGCGAGTTGACATTTAAGGGCTGTCTTTTCGGCTTGCACGATAAGAGCACCTTCGACGATACCCCGGAGAAAAATAAGGAATTATGCGAGAAGCTATAGGCGTATGGCGGCTTCCGGGCCTAGCCAACATATAAGACGACATTTTCATCAATGCTCATGCCAACTACAAAATTTGCGTCAAGAAGACTCGCGACCGTATTAGTAACCTTTGAAAGAGGAATCTCATTGCCCAATTAGAGATGCCGCATTTCTAGGGCACGAACATACATAAGCTCAACTACTACGACCAATTCAATCACCCAAACAAGAACAATGCCATCAAAGATTTTGATAAGACTGGTATTATTCCAGAAGTTGGAACTTACTAATACCGTTTCGACGTAATCGTAGTTACAACTAGATTTATATATTATCCCAGCGACACAGGTTTTCCTCGGTAGTGGGGTGCCGACATCGGTTGTACGTAGGATGTCGTCACAGGAAGTATTAGGTTGTTTGCTTCCATTCAAGCCCCCTATCTCTCAAGGAGCAGGTAATAGTACCGTAACAGCTGACTTGTTCTTTCCCCAGGCAAGGCGCAGCTTAGACTCAAGAGCACCAACGAGATGAGATTGGAGGGGGAATAGAAAAATGGGGCGCAGTCATACTTGGGAATCACCGAGGGCGGCTATCACAATATGTTCCACATCTACAGTTTGCATAGTCTGACTCTCTTGGCTAATGAGTCCACGTGCGCCGAAGTGCAGGGTCGCTGGATTGCCGATTATATTACAAAGGTAAGGGGGAATAAGATCAAATACATCAACCTAGAGGCCGGGGCTATTAAGGCTTGGAAGGAAAATATAGTGGGACTGAGTAACAGCAACTTAATAACAACTACACAGTCAACATTTACGGGTGGCTCAACGGTAGGCAAGATTAAGGACCCGGCTACTTACCTAGGTAGTCTTCCCCGTTATGCCTTGAAGATCCGAATGGTACTTGACACTATGGAAGGGCTCGGGATGATCATGTATTGGCTTCTATTAGTATAATGCTTTTTACCTACCACTTTCAACTGTTGATACATTACTGTATGCGATATACCTTAGGGCTCTTCTAAATGATGTTATGAAACCCACGGCGATTCTGCAGCTGAAAAGGAAGTGTTTAGGGAAATTAATAGTAACGTGAAGTAGGAAAACATATCATACAGTGTTTCTACTTACAAGAAACGCGATACGTAACTACATATAGTACAAGGCAAGAATCCGTCGATTCTATGAAGCAATTACGTGTGTCCTTGTTCGCTTAGAGGCGCATTATATTGATCGTTAAAGGGGGGTCTGCCATCTAATCGGTAAATTCATTGTTTTGGTAGTTTTAGCATCCTTATTGCTGTCTAGTCTTAACTTTACCGGCTCATGGTATGAGCGAATGTCATGACTAGCCCTAAGCCTTGCTCGTGCTTATAGTTGCAGCTAAGGTTTTAAAAAGGCTCAATCTCAGTTTAGTATGGCATCCCTTCCTTATCTGATGCATAATTTTTTATTAGATACTAAGGACCTACTTAGAAGGAACGCTGGCTTTAGGTGGCCCCAATACACTCATGATATAGATATCTAAATATATTTGAGCAACAGAAGGAAACCCAATGCGACGTATCTACTTGTATAGGTCATGGCTCCAATTGTATATCGCCTTAGCAAATTTTGTTCATTAAGTCTAGACTATGCAACTCTCCTATCCTTGAACATTGTACATGGATTTAGCTGACATTTTGGCAACCCCATGCGTCAACACCTCTTCTAGAATTTCATCCCAGCTGCGCAAACCTACAGGAGTCAGAAATGTAGCAGTTATAATCAAAGTATATAGCAAGGTGAGCATACAGAATACAGTACGCGGAATAGTGTAGATAAAATTAGGTAAGGCCCGGCCAGCGGTGCTGATATTAGGAATTTCCTTGTTTGTTGATCGGGATAGAGGCTCCCTCAAGTTTCAGTCTGGGACGATGACTGTCGACGTACAGTGGCACAAAGTCTCTGGCTAAAACACATCTGTTTAGAGTCAGCCATGAGCATTTGTTACCTAATGTACCACTGAGTTCTGGTCAAAAGTCTACTAATGTGCTTTGGAAGGGGATTTCCTTGCAATTAGAAGAGCAAAGTGGGTACCCATTTGTTATAGCCTTTCTCCATCTCAGCCTAACTCTTGGTGCAGATGTTTGCAGCCCAGGGTGCTTGGGTCTTTCGAGCATCATGTTCCAGGGTGGCACATTGCGTTGGAGAGAACCTATCATTCAATGTTGATTGCTGCTATTCTATTTAATTAGACCTGAATGAGAATCGTCACAGAATATGACATAGAGCAGGTACTAGGTATGTGTACCTAGGTACCTACATGTATTTCAATGTCGCTGATTTGCCGACAAGGCTCTTACAACATGTAGAATCGAGGTATATACAGTATACCATTACTGTAGTATGCGCCTAAACAGGACCTCGGTATCAAGTGTAGGTACCTAGGGGTACTTCATTACCCCACTACATGCATTAGTGTAAGAACGCAATCGAAAGCGGATGTGGGACATCACGTGATGACAAGGCTGGCGGGTACTACCTAACCAACCTAGGTATCATGATCAAAGGGAGCTTGGAGGTTGGACAACGCCCAAGCTTTTAGAACACATATCTATATCTAGGATGAATTTGAGAGACCACAAACCTTCGACGACGACGACTGAGTGCTTTGTTCCCACACGCCAAGTCTACTAGATTATGTGACAGTCAAAGTTTTTTCGGTGTCCTTACTTAGCCCCCCCGAAAGTAAACCTTCGTGCACTGCGAGCCACCAGGGCATCAGGGAGCCTCCACGCCACCACCGGCCCTGCCAACACGACACATATCATCGCACAAGCCACATAGCATTGTTCTCGCTCGCTCCCTTGACCTGTCAGTATACCTGTCAGTATTGCGCATCGACTTTGCAGCCCCTCTGCCTGCCATTCACTTCGCTCCCACTCTGGGCTAACGAGCTACGACAGCTAGTGAGTCTCCAATCCTATACCTCCGCCTTGCCAGAATCTATCAGAAGCTCAGCCTTGGCGGAGACAGCACTGCCCTATACCCCCCCCCCAGTTCATACATGTTGTCGCTTGGGGAGGGGAAGCTGAAGACTAGAGGTGATTGAGCTGACCGTTGTGAAATCAAGGGTGTAAGTCCACAGTTGAATCGGACATATCATTTCGCATTGGTTCATGACTCGAAGCCTCGGCTGCTGTTGCTCGAAACCGCCAAGCCTGTGACTTAGGCCGTCGTCTTCTCTTCGTAACTCTCAGCGTTATTGAGCTCATTCTCGTTACCGAGACCAATCAATCGCATTATACACAGTAGAAGTGGCATTATAACATTGCCCTTGAGCGAACCCTTGAGCGAACCTCTATCCACCATATTCCCAGCTACCGACGTGACGAAGAAGCATCCGCCTCTCTCTCTTTCTCGCGCGCGCAAACGAGGACACGTACATTATTACCACAAGACTCTCGGATCCCCGTTTATATCCTGTCGCGAATCTACTACACCTCGGTGTCTTGTCTCATCAATTGGGCGCTGATCAGCAATATTAGCTGCCTTCCTTTCGGCACCCATGCAGCACCGTAGTACATTTCCTGACCTGAATACATGGATGCCCGTCGAGGACTCGTTCCACTACACTCCCGCCCACTCACGCTACCTTATTGAAACCTCCCCTCTTGAGACGTTCCTCTAGGTGGCGCAAGACACTGTTGCTGTTCTTGCAGATGGACTTAGACCTCTGCTACGAACTTCTACACGTATCTATAGACGCCCCTTAACCCGGAAGCGCCATAAAAAAATAGGAGAACTCGCCTCACCCTTCAAGCTCTTGTGTCCTTTTTGTTACTGTTGTGCGATTTGACACCACCAACCTGGATTCCTACTCCATCAGCCTGACGGTATGTACGGACCGAATCATCAGCAGGGACATAACTCACGCCTAAATGGCGTTGCCGGCGGGCGAGGAATGCCTCAAATGATGTACAATACCTACGTCCAGCCGCAAGGGGCACATCAACATCATACCCATCCACAACATCATCAAAATCTACAACAAGATCATGCAGGTCATAATACAACGCCAGGCTCAATCAACCATTCTGGCTTCTCTGCCGGCCTTGGGCCAAACGTGAGCCCATTTACCCCTAGTAACCACCAGAATGGGACGGCGGCTACTGCTCGCGGCGCGCCGAACCAACAACAATATGCTGAACACTGGAACGAGCAGTTGAAAGCATTCAAAGCAGCTGAGCAGGCACACCAGACCATGGCCGAACAGCATCAGCAGCACTACTATGCAAGAACTAAGGCGTCAGAGAACAAGGGCATTGTTCCTCTCGCTAACACCAATACGAACGAGTCCGTGGAGGGCGAGATGGAGGATAGGGGCAGGCCTGTGAACTTCGACAAGGCTCTGGACAGACAAGATTGGCTAATGATTGATATGAGTGGCCAAGGACTCAAGAATGTATCCGCACCTCTCTTCGATCAATATCAGTTTCTTACTGAGGTCTATCTCTCCTCGAACCAATTAACCTCACTACCTCCAGCAATAGGTCAGCTCCGATCCTTACGTTTACTTGATGTGTCTCACAATCAGCTCACCCACTTACCGCCTGAGTTGGGCATGTGTACACCCTTACGCCAGCTGTTACTTTTCAACAACCTAATTCGAGACATACCCTATGAATTAGGTGCCCTTCATTTTCTGGAATTACTGGGTATACATGGCAATCCATTGGATAACGATATCAAGACAAAGATCATGGAGGAAGGCACCAAAGAGTTCATTAACTATCTCAAGGAGAACGCTCCTGGTAGGTCTACCCAATACTCGTTCTCGTCTTTGTGGAAGAATGGTCCAAGTTGACTGACAATTAATAGTGCCCATCCCCCCCGCTCCGCGCGTACCGATCACAATCCAAGAGGACGTAGGTTCTGACAAGGAACGCATTCGAGTGTTGTCCTGGAACACGCTATGCGACAAGTATACCTCGAGCGTTCTGTATGGGTATACACCAGCAAGTGCTCTATTATGGGAGTATCGCCGAGACAGTATAATGCAGGAATTCCACGAGAGAGATGCCGACATCCTATGCTTGCAAGAGACTGCTATGGATGCATTTGATAACTTCTTCGCTCCCGAACTGGGCAAGAAGGGTTACAGGGGCGTCTTCTACCCCAAGACTCGCGTCAAGCACATGACAGGCAAAGACCAGCAAGCAGTGGATGGATGTTCCATATTCTACAAGAGTGATAAATACATCTTGCTGGATAAACAACTTGTTGATTTCCGGCAAACAGCCATCAATCGGCCAGACATGAAGGCCGCAGATGACGTGTTCAATCGAGTTATGCCTAAAGACACTATCGCTGTGTACTGCTTTTTTGAATCGCGGCAAACAGGCAACCGATTCATTGTTGTTAATGCTCATCTCTGTTGGGAATCATTCTTGCCAGACGTTAAGGCGGTACAGACAGGCATTTTGATGGAACTGGTTACGAAGCAGTCCGAGCGCTATACTCGACGTCCGCCGATACCAATTGAAGAAAAACAACTCACCAAGTCGGCCGTAGAGGGCAGCCAAGTCGAGGACTTCCCTGAGCCCTTACCTAGCCAAGAGTACCGTAATAACACGGACATCCCATTGCTTGTATGCGGCGATTACAATTCGATGCCTGATAGTTCGGTCTATGAACTTCTGGAGAAGGGTCGGATACCACCGGATCACCCGGATTTGAAAGGCCATTCCTACGGAAACTTTACACGAGATGGCATTGAGCACCCCTTCAGCTTGAGGAACTCGTACGCACATCTCTTTGGGACCCCAGACGAATTAACGTTCACCAACTACACCCCGTCGTTTTCAGGTGTCCTTGATTATATCTGGTACTCAACAAACACTTTGGACGTGGTAGAGCTTCTTGGACCCCCAGATGCAGAATACCTAAAGCGCGTACCTGGATTCCCTAACTATCACTTCCCTGCGGACCACATCCAAATAATGGGAGAGTTCGTTTTCAAGTCAAAGAAGGAGAAGAAGACACCAGGGGACCAAAAAGGTCGACTAGACTAGGAAACTAGATCGCGTCTTGTATTCTTATGAGGGACCTAATCCTAGTATTCCCGTATAGGATACGAGGACTGATGGTTGCTTGCCATAGGACGATACTTCGCGGTTTGTCGGCCTACGATGCTTTGGCCATGTATATGAAGGAATGAATGGATGCAACAGATCTTTTCCTATACTCCGAGGCGTGTTTTGTTAAGGCACCTGGATTGGACATCTCGGATGGCGGTTCTGCGTGGGGGAGTCGGAGATCTCAATTTCTCGTTTGATCTTTTCGCGGTTGTCTTTCGTCGAGGCGGTCAGTGTTAGGCGTTGAAGTATATGTACTTGTAACTGGTGTCTTAACTTCAAACCAGCAATATCATCCGCATGCTGCAGCAGTGCAGTACTGACATCTTCTGTAACTTGGATTTCTAAACGTGGTTCAAATGAAACGTCGCATGTAAAATAAAAAGAAACTGGAGCAAGGGTGGTCGGGTGTTCTTCCACACATTCACAATGCGCCAGACAAACTACTGAGCTCCGAATGAGCCGAGATTTTGATATGATGGGGTTGTTCTTGACCTATGATAACGGTTGACGACCAGCAGTCAGTTATGTAACCTAACTGGTCTGTATGCAGTGGACCGGAGCTGGGCTCGTGAAAGGTGATGCCAAGGACCGGTGATTGTCTATAATTACTTGGAACAAAGACTCAATCAGCTGATCTCTCGGTATATTTCCTTGTCCCCGTCTTCATTGTGTGATGATCTACTACTGCAATATGCTAGGGCACGTTCGAGTGAGGGGGGAGATGGCAAATATACCGATATCTTCTTTGAGCACCTGGGTAAGGTAAGAGTCTGCTATTCAACTATCTCAGAAGCAACTCGCCAAATGCGGAGGCAATGAGGTAGATAGCTACCTCATTCCAGAAATGGCCTTTTCGGAAAAACCCCAATGTCGAGAATACATCTGCCGGCCTTGGTACTGTATCCAATTGATGTCACGATCGCTTGCCAAGAGGTGGTGGTGCTTATAACAGTCTGAATTCGTCTGTGCTACTTCAGCCAGATTGCGATGACGCGGGCACTCGGTCAGAAAATGGGAGGCGAATAAGGCAGGTCAGTAGCGCTGGACGAGGTGACACTGTGAGAGGTGCTCGTGGATAAATACGTGGTACCGTAGGGTAAAAGGGGGGGGAAATCTACCACTATATCAACCATTCCCTAATCCATGGAGGACAATCTTCCGACTACTATACGGCTTCATGCAGCTATGTAGATATCCTGCCTAAGTATATAATAAATGCAATTCAAGCTCCCTCGCAAGGTGATAGCAGTTTAAAAAATATCTCAGCGTGGGATTTTTCTAGTATCAGTCTTGACATCGTCGTATATTTCCAAGTAGTACCAGCAAGGTCTTTCCAAATCTAGACAATATGGCTATCACTCCCGAAACCCTACGCACGGTTGAGTGGAACGGGAAGAAGGTCCCTGTCTACCCTATGCAAAGCTTCGACTTCAGCAAGCTTCTCTCCCAGGAGCCCGCTGAGCTCGAGAGGCTTGTCCGCTGCTGCCAGGACGAAGGGTACTTCTACATCGATCTGCAGGGTATCGACGGCCGCCGATTCATCGAAGACCAGCAGGAGACTCTAAAGCTTATGCACCGCTTCTTCGAGTCTCCTCTCGAGGCTAAGAACCAGTATGGTCTCGTTGCGCCGCATCTAGGGTAAGTGAACTCCTATCGGCCCAAGGAGAGGAGTTCTAGATTCATCTAACAACGACGAACAGATATGAGCCCATCGGCTCCCGCACTGGCGTCCTAGAGAACACTAAGGATGGTTACGAGATGATCAAGGTGAGTTCCTTTACCTAGAATGCCAATCCCCGGGTATGTCCGAATATTCGTTTTTGACCCCTTTTCCTTCTCGATAGGTCTCTCGTGATGAGATCCAGAAGGACAGCCCTCACATCCCGGACGTCATCAAGAACAGCCCGGACATGAAAATCCTCGAGAACGCCATCGCAGGCTCCAACATCGTCACCAAGGCGATCCTGTCGGCGCTGTCCACGGGCTGCGGGCTGACAGGCGCCGCACGCTTCGAGAACACGCACCGCAACGACCGGCCGTCGACCAGCACGCTGGCGATGATGCACTACATCCCGTCGGACCCGCGCAAGGACACCAACATCGGGCACCAGAAGCACACGGACATCAGCTCGCTGACGCTGCTCTTCAGCGAGGAGTGGGGGATGCAGGTGCGGCCTCCCGGAGCCCGCGAGTTCGGCTTCGTGGAGCCGCGACCCGGAACGGCCATCGTCAACGTCGGCGACTCGCTGCGCTTCGCCTCGGGCCACACGATGCAGTCGTGCATCCACCGCGTCGTGCCCTACGACTACGCCCAGCACCGCTACTCCATCGCCTACTTCCTGCGCGCCGAGAACGACACCATGTTCACCGACTCCGAGGGCCGCCTCATCTCCGCCGGCCAGTGGCACGACGAGAAGTTCTTCGCCTTCACCAGCCCCCCCGAGCTCCAGGCCCTCGCGCCCTCTTCCATGATTCTGGGAGGCATGGTCGAGGAGGACGAGCCTGTGCCCGTGGCCGAGCAGAAGGCTGCTGTGGAGGCTTATTAAGTATGTACTTGCTTACCTAGACTTGCTTCAGTCGGTCCGGGGATGGGGGAATAAAGGAACCCTCGCAGGATAACGGGGTCTCGTCATTTGGTTATAGTTTGTCGCTCGTTATCTATAGTTGAGTTCGAGCTTAGGTACTTCCTACCTATCCATGAATATATCTAAATAACATAAGGAGCCATGACTCCGTGTAAATGATATATACTTCGTATGAGTTGAGTACCCAAAGGAGTGTAGTATCAGTAGTAACGAGTATGGATGCTACTAAATACCTCTTAACTTTTCGTCTAAGCTTCTTCCTTTGTACTGTATGCTAAAGGTTAAATCTACTTCCAAACCCGGTTAGAAATGTCGTTTACTCTAATTCACCACAATACATATAGGCAGCAGCCTAAAATCCTCAAGCAGACATCAGGTAGTAATATTACCTATGTATACTAGATATTTATCTTCACAGCAGGAAACAGAGTTGTATTCTAGAAACACTGCGATTCTTTTCTTCGGGTAATTAGTCATTTAAGCTAGGGGATATTAATAGTGTAGAACTTCGAATATGAATGTCGACTGATGCCTAAGTGCTATGATTTGGTACTATTTAAGCTACCTAGATCTAGTGAGCTGATTGCAGCACCAATACGTTTCATCCTATGATAAGGTGCCTAACCTATTTGGGTAGGTATATTGATTGTCACGTCGATACTTATAACCCTATTCTTGCCGCTCCAAGAACCTTCTTTTGGCACTCGCTTGTTTATACACATTCCTTGAATGGCGGTCGATTATAGAACCTACGTCCTCAAAAGAGGGGGTATCGAGGACGAGTAGAAGCATGATGCCTCCCAATCGATAACTTACAAGCTTTCATTCACAATGAGCCTTTTCCGCCAGCCAGGTTTCCGGACCTTAACAGTTCTCTTGGCTATTCTGGCCGTCTACGTGACGTACGGGTACTTGAACTTCTATCGCGACCCGTTATCCATCTTCTTCTCCGAGGAGCACGGCTTCGACCGATTTTACTCAGCGACGCGACAGGCCGAGGCCGAAGCATTCCTCGATGGACTCGACGCGAATCCGCACGCGGGCCACATCCGGCTAGCCAAGGCCGGGCCAAGGCCGGAGATCTGCGCCGTGTTCTTGACCATCGCCCGTGAACTACCAGGGAGGCAATACGTCGAGACGGCGGTGGGCTCGTTCTTTGCCAATCTGACGCACGCCGAACGGAACGCTATCCACCTGAAGGTGTTCTTCGCCGACGTGCCCGACCCCGAAACACAGCATATGAGCTATGGAAGACTAGCTTATGCTGATATCGCCGACGACCTAGTCACATACCCCGGGAGTCTGTCGGACAAGGACAAGAAAAGGCAGATGGCTCTGCTCGAGTCGTGGTCTAAGGATCGTAATGATAAGAATATGGTCGAGAGGAAATCCGTGTATGACTACGCCTACGCACTTCGCCAGTGTGCCCAAACTACCGATGCGCCGTATATCGCGTTGTTCGAGGATGATATTATCCTAGCGGATAGCTGGGCGGCGCGGACGTTGAAGAATCTACATACCATCGAGGAGATGATGAAGGACCCAACGCGCCATGACCCTGTACGTGGCCAAGTCGAGCCGGGCGGCCCAAATGATTGGCTTTACTTGCGCATGTTCAACCAAGAGCGAAGCTTTGGTTGGGGAGGCGGTTATGGTTTTCGAAGCAACAATGCCCACATCATCTCGCTCGCTGTCAGCATACCCTTGCTAGCATTAATACTCTTGGCACGGCGGTTCTTCCTCCCTCGGTCTATAGTGCGGCATCTCGACGGTTGGGTCATGCTGGTGACTTGTGGTGTTGCGGTGCCGCTATTGGTGTGGCTTTTCTTCGCGTCCGGGAAAGCCTCTCTCCTTGGCTCACCACCAGGTGTGCATGAGGAGTGGTTTGGATGTTGCAGCCAGGCTTTGGTATTCAATAGGAAACATGCCCAAGCGCTGTCTGACTTTTTTATGGCAGCCACAACTAAACTTGGGAGGGCTGGAAGAGCCGATATGCTTCCCAAAGATTTCGCGTGGGAACATGGACTTGCGAGGATTAGTGCATACCCGATGCTCGCCCAGCATCTGGGAAGAATTAGCGCTACGGGTACCACATCCGTGGAGGCGGAACGGATCTGGAGCATGGCATTTGAGGACCTGAAAGCACACCGGCTGGCTGATGACCATAGGAGGCTCGTTGAAGAATTGTTTGGCCAGCAATAAGCTGACGAAATGATGACACGTAAATACCGCTTTCTCCTATTCACCGGGGTAGATACATCATACTAATCTTCAGCGTGGCGTCTGCTTCACTATATCACAGCAAAGGCTTGTAGGGTTTGGATAGTGGTCCATAACTCATTTATTGGAAATGATTAATACTTGAACCATCCGTGCTAATGGGATGTGATGGAATGATATTAGTCTGACATAGGAATAATCGAGCGTTAGGTACCTAGTCTTCCAGAGGAACAAAGAAAAGGGAAGAAAAGACGTGGGCTGGCCACTGGCGAACTACTGTCCGTCTGAGCCGCAAAATTGGTCGATCTTCCCACGCCGGTCCCCAACGTCAAATTTGCCATGGTCGGTCCCAAGGACAGCGTATGCTTTCACGTCGCCAAGATTATAGTTGCAGACAGCGGAATTCTGGGTTGTTTTCGGAAATACCCATCCACCCTTATCTGAGCAATCCGCCGTCTCGAACACAAAAACTGTATCAGCGGTTTCCGTCAGTATGGATGAATTCATGACACCTGGTCAGCAGTATGCGTGGGATCGACAGCTTACCGTTCCAATCTCCCGTGACCTCGACGGCGCCAGGCTTGAAGTCTCGTGGTAAGGAGAGACAGCGACCGGTGGCGGTCTCGTCTACGGCCATGCTGTAGCGCTTCCGCACACAGTGGCACAGGCCTTGGGATGTGTAGGTATGGAGCAGAGCGACGACTGCCTCGGGCTCGGCGGGCGTGGCAGCTCTGACGGTTGTGGCTATGATGCCGAGAGTGGTGGCTACGGCGACGGCGCTGAGGAAACCGAATGTGAACTTTGACCACATGATTGTTATGGATGACGATAAACGATCGAGAAAGAGCGTATGGTTATTATCAGGCAGTACCAAGGAGTTTGTTACAGGAGAATATGTGCTGAGTCTTATAAGAGTTGCTCTGTGAGAAAGAGGCGAACCTGGTTCCCTGGATACAAGGTCAACTCGATGATGGCGTTGATGGTAGGCTGATCTCGGAGACACGAGAATTGAGATGCAGAGAAGCATTCATGATCATCTTGCGTGTATGGGAAAGTAAAGTTGTCTAATTCCTAATCTTGTTTACGATTGTGATTGGGGTTTCCTTTCCTTCAAATAGTCGTTGAGGACCTACGTACTTACCTTGCCTGTGAGCTCTTATTAATCGTGACCTTTAGCATGACACTCTTGCTATGCAGGTACTACCCCGTTAATCATTAGGCATCGTAGAATACGGGATCGTATCTCTCTTCTATAGCACGCAGCCTTGAGCCTGCAGTATAATGTGTGATCGATTGATACTGTGTATGATAGGTAGCCTAGGTACTAAGACCTTGATACTTAGTAAGTAGACACCACAGAGAGCTGAGGCTACTTATCCTGGAGAGATACACAGTAAAGAACCGTAGCTATTACTAACAGCATTATACAATATTTTGCCTACTAGTATCTTTATTAAAATTTTCTAAATTGCCCGAGTAGAACTCCGACAAACAGCATGAGCAATGTTGAAGCATCTTAAATAAACATGAACTTACAGTGGTACCTACCTAGTGCAAGTACTTTGGTACCCAGGTACCCTACCTATGCAACACATGCAGCCCTAGATAGAGGGATCGTCTTTTTAGCTAGTAGGTGGGGGCCAATCCTCCAGGCGCGCCTCAAACCAACAGCTGAATAACGTGGGTAATACCTGCTTCCAGTTTCAACTGGAAGAGACAGTAGCATTGTCTACCTTCCTTTCTAAGTAGGCACCTTTGATACAGAACGCAGTCAGTGTATATGGGGATAAGAGTACATTGAAAGAAGAGTGTTTGACGTGGCGTGGCCTTAAGCACCAGCACCTCATCTCATTGGCCTACCTAAGTACTTACTTAGGTAGTTAACATACTACAAAACACTCAATCATCAACAATATTGAATATAAACAATGGAATTATATCCCCATTGTCTCACCAAGGTATTTCTTTGTCTCCCTAGGCTTGACGAAAAATTCAACTAATAATCACGCTGTTTTAAACAATTAATATTGTTAATTGAGGAGGGTATAACCATGAGTTTCCCTCTTTGCACCAGTCGCATTTCCAAAACATCACTTCTTCGTCCGCTTCCCTCAGCAACTACTAACTAAATGTCATTCACCAAATCCAAAGGACTGTCGGCGTCTCGCTGGGCATCAGGGGTGACGTCTTGGCCACGCCCTCCGCCTACTGCTACTGCTGGTACAGAGCAACCTGTTTCTTCGGCCTCGCGACGCCTCGTCAACACGTCTTCCACTCACAATGCACCACCTTCGTCACCTGAACAGCAGTTATCACGATTCTTGAAGATAGTATCCCGCTTGAAATGGAAGATACCCTTTTTGGAAACCGGCTATGGGATAGCCATAGATCGAGTCGGCAAGTCACAGCAGGAAGCCGACGCCAACGAGATTCACTTCAAACTCGATTTCCACGAATTCTACATGCTGATTGAGCGAGCCCTCGTTCACCTTATGGGCGTGTATGATATTGTCATCTACGCTCAATCAGATCCAAACGGTCGTGGCTATGGAGTTGGGAATGCCTCGCAGAATAACCATGACGCCTTTCGCGATCGATCCCAGCCACACCGGTATCACGAAAACGTGCTACTAGCGCTTGGTGATCCTGGAAACCCTCTCTATGGGACGTTAGGGCAGCCAGAAGTGCGCAAGCAGCTTGCTCGTGCGAAGGAGCTTAGAAATCGATGGAAGAATGCCGACGACGCCGAGCCGACTCGCTTCATGCCGGCGCCGCTGGAGGCTTACAACCTTAACGAAATTTTGCAGACTATCTTGCTGGCGCTTGAGCAAGCATATTTCGTCACCGAACAATTCGTGCGACAACAAAATCCGGGAGTCGACCAGAATCAGCCTATGAGCACTGCGGATTGGACTACGGATTCAGACGATTGGGAATTCATGGTTGATGCAAGTGGGTAATTTTCGGAGAACATACCCTTCTCCTTTTCCTCTTTTTTTCATTCAAAAAGCACGGTGAACCCTTTCAAGACATGAATTTGCCTAGTAGCATTTCACATCTCCCGAAAATTCTACTGCAATTGCTGACCATGAGTGTTGTAGTGGACTGGGAGGTGGTATAGACGGCGTAGAGTTCTTATTTCGCTACAGCCTAGGCGTCTATTTCGCACACTTTGGCGTTCTGGTATCAAGCCCGGGTGGCTTTTGCGTTAGGCATGGCGTTGGAATACCGTTCCTAGGCAGTTGATACCTAGATGCTTTCTCAGCCGTATGCTTACTCTCAATCTTATTTCCTTATTTATTCTGCTTTCTAGACTAATAGACCCATATAATTGTAGACTTTTCCCTTGATTAAATAGATTTATTAACAACCCAATGTCGCATTTGTCGCAGCGCCTTTCCTGTATGTTAGTTTATTTCCGATTTTGTCCAGACTTACACTACTGTCAACCCGCAGCAAAACCATCTCCGAAAAGAGAATTACCCATCTCTTTGCCACTTATCAGAACTGCTTATGCTTGGTTAATAAGGTATTGCTGGTATCGCCTGCCTAGATTGGCCTAGTGTTTGAGCTCGAAATATCTAATGCCTGTGGCACAGGGGCTCTACACCACATGTGCCTCTAGTAATGCTTGTCCATGTACTTTATAATCGACCGTAAGGGATTATCATCTAGTTCAGTTTACTTATCATGTAACATAGGTTCATAGGTTTATTTCAACACCTAAATTCAATAGTTATAAGTAAGCAATCGAAACAACTGGTGATAGGAAACGCCACCCGAACGTGTTCGGCATAAGGTGTGGCTCAACCACCTTAGTGAACATAGTACCCCTAACCCCTGTTCTGAGGCTATGGAGAAGGATCCTACCCACTCCCAGCCCATGTAATAGACGGAGTCTTGGGTAGTCAGATTAACTCTCTTCTCAGCTTTGCAATCGACCTCCAGAGTCAATCAAGCCATCGACCCTTTGAACCATCCTGGCGAAAGTACACAGCGTATACACCGCAGAGGAATCATACACCGCCGACGCGCAACAACGTGATCGAAATAGTCGAGAAGTAGGAATTTATTTGGCGAACGCGGTCGCGACGTCCCTGGTAGTGAAGCCGAGGAGAATTTGACGACACGGATCGAAGATTATTAGCTGGGAACAGATTGAACAATAGTCTCATCAAATTCATGAGCCGTGAAGACGGCGCTCCGAATCGACAGCGAATGAAGCCGACGAACTGAAGACCCGGATTCGCACGTCGACAACATCCGGTGCCGAAGCTATTGAAGTCACTAGACTTCCAGGGGTATTGAAAAAAGGGCTCCTTGGCGACTGAAGTTCGTTCGATTCCTATTCGGATGCATCATGGATGATTCAACGAAGAAGCAAAAATGGGGCCGAGGAAAGTTGCCAGAGCTGCCCACTGTGGGAAACCAGAGAAAATGGGATATCACCAAAGCGGTGATGCGGACCATCTGCATAATATTAAGCGTAGTCGACATAGGGGAACTGATTGCCATCGACGCTTATAACAATAGCCTGGACTATTACCCAGCAGCTGCTTATCCCGTGGTAAGTCTCACGCCGTTCATATCCGAATATCTTCCCACTCTTTCCACAATATCAACCCTACCTGCCTACCCACTTGCCTTAACCCGCACTCCGCTCTCCACGTTAATGCTCATCATAATTGTAATTTTAGCTAGCGACCTTGCTACTATGGGACATAGTGGAATTCGTCGTTATCATCGTACGGGGAAGCACGGGGAAAGGCGTCCACCCGGGAGCTCACGTCGGCGTCGAGTTGATACTGTGGCTTGGTAGCATCTTCACAATCGCGGCGCTAGCGTTTAACGCCAATTGGGGCCTACTTGGGGCGCCAACTTGGAAACTGGAAGAGTTGGAAATAACTAATTGGGTCTACGTTGCGCTCACCCAGTTTAGCTTTTTGGGCTTCATAGCGTATGTTTTCCCCTATGGCTCGATACCGGTTGCCCATGCTCGCGCCCGGTCGATGCTGAATGTTGCCCTCTCGCGACGGGTCAACTTATATACCCATCCATTAGCTAACGATGAAATGTAGGATCCTGCGCTTCGTCTTTTTTGTGCGGGCGTGTGTTGAAGTGGACAGACGAAAAAAGGACCGACGTGTCCAGCAGCTTGTACTTGCGATTCAAAAGCAGGGACGGAACCCGCAAGATGTTCCCTTATCAACGTTTCAAAGGGCACGAGACCTAGACTATCATAGCGCCTCTACGATGATCAAGGCGCTGTCATCAAATTCAAATACATCCTCCAGCCATTCGGGGGCATCGTCGTCGACGACAGCACCGCGACGGCCATCGTCCGCGCCAGAAGAACGAGATTTCGCTTACAAATATAACTTCACCATAGCTACCGTGCCGGAGCTCTTACAGTCAGGGATTCATCCCGAGGATGCCCGGAATCAGAAGGTCTTGATTGAGACGTTTCCGAGATAGATGGAACGTGGACCTTGTGGAATAGGCGAAATGAGTAGAGGTAGCAGCCGGAAAGGCTCACTATATATAGACACATACATATAATAATAAAAAAAGATACCCTTTTTTATTCTTCAAAATCATTTACTCTTGTATTCAATTCGAAATCAAGTTAAGACGGAACTTTGCGCCGAAATGCTACAACTGCCTCGCTGTAAGTCCACCATGAAGTACCTATCGTATACCCTGGCGACTGGTACAGGTATCAGCATGGCCCACTTACATAGGCTGCAGTACCTAGACTACCCCCACACATACATTCATCTGCCGGTAAACACTCCACTAATCTAGCCTGTACTGCGGCGACGTCACATGCTAATAGCTGCCTTTATCAGTGACTTAGGTAGGTCATCAGCTGATAACGTCTCATCATCCCAGGCGACAACCACGTCAGCTCAAGGCTTATTATAAACTCACCTCTCGCCATCTGGAGGGGATGAAGCTCTTAGTAGCGACCAGATCTTCGCTCAATTCCAGATCGGAACCCTTCCGACAGGCGTAGATCGTAACGACGCACCAGCATTATCGCCATCATGGCGCCGACGATATCGTTGCGCTCTCTCTTTACGTACACCAACAACTTACTTTCGCAAATCCCACTTCTCGGCGGCGTTTCGAACAACATTCCCAACTCCATCATCCCCTCAATATTCGAACCAGGCCGCAGCAGTTCCGCCCAATCACCCTCGAACCTCCAATACGACACGGATTATGAAGAACAACTTATCTTCGACGGCATAACGCCGTACGATCCCCTTAGCGGCGCGCCTTCATGTCCGCTCGATGGCCCTATGAGCTGCAATAATCAGTCGGCTACTGATTCATGTTGCTTTATCTACCCCGGCGGCCGATTATTACTCACACAGTTTTGGGACGAGGAAATACATGTTGGTGGGGGTGAAGAGGACTGGACTCTTCACGGGCTTTGGTAAGTTTTGTTATCTTGCGCAATTGCGATGGGGAAGCAAAGAGATGGGGCAAAAATAACAGAAGTGCTAACATGATGGAAATAGGCCGGATCTCTGCGATGGATCTTATGACCAATATTGCGGGATGACACCTAGGTTCAGCAACATCACGGCCGTGCTGGAACATTACGATCAGGGCGAGCTTATTGATTTTATGAATCGGTATTGGGTTGCCAGCTAGTAGGTTTATTAAAATCTTCCATTACCATCTCAAGTGTCAATACTAACAGAAACCAGCGGCACAAATGAGCACCTTTGGGCGCATGAATACAACAAGCACGGAACATGCATTAATACACTCGCCCCATCTTGCTACGGCGAGGCGTATAACCCAGGTTTAGAAGTGGTCGACTACTTTGTCCGCGCCTTCGGACTCTTCCGAACGCTAGACACATACTATGCGCTCCAACGGTTTGGCATAGAACCGGATTCTTCCAAAACGTATGCGCTAGCCGACGTTGAGGCTGCCCTTGAGGAATATAGCGGCAGCCGCGTTATACTCAAGTGTTCCCGACACGGCGTTCTACACGAAGCCTGGTACGTGTGGTTCGTAAAGGGCAGCCTGCAAAGCGGCGAGTTCGTCCCAGCTCGGGATAGCTTCAGGGGCGATCAAACCAACTGCCCGGCACATATTAGATATCTACCCAAGAGAAGGAAGGGATCGTGATTATAGTATCGAAGTATAAATAAACAATATATAAACAGGCAATAAAATCAATAATGATAAAAGTAGGTATCTCAAGCATTTCCCCGGTAATATAAATGGCGATAACGAGGGCGGTTGTGGGGTGTCCTCCTGTATGTGTTCTTCGTATTCCCTGGCTACTCTTCCCACCACAGGGTTTCTACATAGGAGGGCGAATAATCTTGAACCGTATAAAGCACATGGCGTAGAGTGTATGCTTAGCATAAATAGCAAGGAGTAGAGTAATATTCCATCTAACGAATGATATCCCAGATATCAATGGCCGAGTTGGTACCGCCTAGCGAAGCATCTTCTACCTCGAAATATCACACCAAGGAAACTTCAATATCTGTACTCTGCAGCGCTAGGCACTGGGGTTCGATTCCCTCGTTGGCCAAGATCTCTTTTTCTTTTCTTTTCTTTTCCTTACTTTTTTCTTACTAATCAATCACCATTTCCCCCAAGTCTATTAGATGTTCTAACTTCTACAGTAAGACCAGATGACAGCCAGATAAATTAATTAACAAAACGAAAGTTATGATTGATTGATATTAATTGGCACGAAGACACTCCGAAGGATGGGTTTAGAGTTGAATTGCATGCAGCTATCTATCCTCCCGGAATTTCTTATCCTACATTTTTGTGCGTCTCCGTGATAGTGCGAATAAGACAGAAACCCGTAAAGAAACAAATTGTGCAGCAATCTCTCTCTGCCACCCTTTTTATAAGAAATAGCTGACCACGATACTCTAGGGCTCGTCGTCGCTATCCGAATTACCTACCCTGCCAACCTTGAGTTATGTTATCTCCCAAATGGACGTGTTGGGACTTTGAAGGCTAGCTAGGAGGAAATGAGTGCCGTCGTTAGACTACCGCGATAATTAGCCACCGTATGCATTGGTGAGGCATCTCTGACCGATGCCTATTTTCTATCCGACGGTTTTGGAACTCACCGCTTAGCCACAGACGGCACCGCCGTTGTGGTTTCCGGCGCAGATAGCGCTGCCGCAGGAAGCGATGACGACGAAAACGCCGTTGGCACATTGGATCTACGCGGGGGAGAAAGAATAATTAGTATTAATAATCATCGACTCCCAAGTTCCGTCCTGAGCATCTCTTTCCCGCCATCGGAAAGAGAGAGAGAAGGGGGGAAGGGGGTTGTTTCTTTACAATGTCATTGCAGCTAGGGTCGCAAGCGAATCCATCGCCGCTGCAAGCCTCGCCGATAGGGAAGGCATTGATGGGGGCTCCGAACTGCGAGCCGCAGACGCCCACTGGGCTCTGGCGGGCGACGACCTGATCGACTTTGTCGACTGGGTTGGCGAAGGCTGGGGCAGAGGCGAGGAGCATGCCGAAGAAGGCGGTGATGGTAGTGAACTGCATTTTTGCTGTTGGATGTTGCTTGTGCTGGGTAGACTGCTAAGCTTGATGGGTGATGCTTGGGAGAAAGGACGGATCCTGAGGGGACGATGGCGTCTCTTTATACTCGCTCGAGCACGTTGAGAGACTCCTGACGTTGTATTTGAGTCTCTCAAAATCGAGAAGGTGGTGAGTGCTCTGTGTGGGCTCTCAGGGGTAGGCGGTCTTCGTGGAAGTGTCGGATGGGCGTAAACCCATAGCTTTAGTGCTCTCGTCATTTCTTGCCATCACCCGGAACACTCGCTAGCCATATTTTGCAACGATCAATATGATCCAGGCTGTGAATGTTCCGTCATTGGCACACATCTGGGTCTCTCCTTAAGACCATCCGAATATTGGCCGTGCGATTGTTGACGTTCTTCAACGGTGAACGCAGGGATGTCGGTCAGCAGCGACAATAGTATAACGTAACACGTTTCCCGTGGATCATGGGAATAACTTCCTTATACACACACCCGTACGAAGCTTATGGCGACGATCCCACGGTGCCTTCAACCGAATCTTGATGGTATGTTTATCAGCTGAGACACCTCTACCGGTGTAGCTTAAAACATGGAGCACTTGAGGTTGATAGGGCCGCCGGTAGCAACTCCGAAAGACCTCCCCTAAAGTTATAACGCAGCTATCTTTTGCATGTTGGTCTTCTATGGATTCATATACTGAGTTAGTCCTATGAACATTGATAAACTCTCACAGTGACAATATAGGGATAGGTATGAAGGTTGACCAAACTTAGCTAATGAAAAAAGGTAATGAACAACTAAGGTAAGCTTACCTGCATGTGGTATGATTAGTCGTTTTGGCGGCTTATATGCGAGTTCATGTCTCGGTAGCTACGGCAGCCCGGAAATACTGAGAGGGTGGTTTTCGAAAGGGTTCTCAGAATCCGTGTTACAGCCGGATGACAACAGCAAAAGGGATAGATGACAACATAAAAATATGGGGGGATCTGCCGCCAAGGCCGGGGTCTACTGCACTATCGCTAGGGCCAGCTCACGGAGAAGTGCCGTGTCTACAGCTTTAAGTCCTGGGTGCCGATTTTGGCTAGCCCCGACCCGCTGTTTTTGGCACCCTCGACCACCCTTCAGAAGCACCTCCAAGCCCGGCCACAGGTACAGGCCAAAGTCTACTCTACAGCCCAGCAACTTCAAATGAGGCACCGCGATTCAGGGCCGCACAGGCATCCAGCATGGCTACGGACGTCTTTGGGTGGATTGGATCCTTAAATGAATGCTACGGTACACCCAACAGCATTTTCGCTTTTTGCTACCGAACGGGCACGATTCAACCTGCCTCGGGGGTGCCATCTCGGCCGCAAACAGCGAATCTAACTGCCAGCAAACTTGGCTTAGTGAGTCAGACTTTACACATACTCCTCTGCCTTGGGTATGTATGCTTTTCGATCTCCAGCGCAGACTCCCCAATGTTGTTTATTTCAAGACGACTGCCTAGCAGGACAGACTCACTAGACCGTTTGCCTGGATGACAAGACCATTATGGAAGTCTGTTAATTTGTTGGTTCCGAACCCGGGACAGCCACAGCGATCGTTATCCAATAAACATCACACCAACATCACATGCGGCTCTTCAGAAAGGCCCGAAGCGCTCTGTGGTGCGAACTACGTGTGAAGATTTCAATTCGCCCAACCCCGCGATTAGATTAGGCCATTCTCATCACCCTAGTTCACCCAGGAGCCTTCTGGGACCTTTCCCTCCCTACTTCCATTGGCTGAGACGCTAGCATCACCAACAGCATGATGCATCACTAACATCCCGAATTATGACTCCCTGACGAGGAGAGTCTGTTCGCGACAATGGCCGGCATGGCAGGCGGTACCGCCTTGGTGGTCGCCCCCTCCTTCCTTCTTGTGGATTCCCATTTCACTAACTTGTATCGACCAGGCCCATACCGTGAGCGGTGTCTTTTGCTGGTTGAGGTGCTGTTGCTGGCGACTGCGGCACTGCTTCGCGCCCAGCAGGTCTTTCGCTGAAACCATACATGTGAGCCAGTTTGTTCTGCGCTGTTGATGAGAGCGGGAAGGTTGGGCGCCACGGGCGTCTTGTGAGGGCGTCTCATCCAATCTCCGTTAAAGCCCGTCTGCTGCACACGTTTGGGCCTGTGCCGGATCTACTGTTTCTGCGCGATGAGGATTTCCGCTTTTTGTCGCTGGCCACGCAACCATCAGATGGTGGTGGGTTTGCGAGCGGGGTTTGGACTGAGTACACCAAGCGAGAGCACGTTCTCACACAAATGAAGTAGGTTGAATGAACACTTCTCATCACGTTCTTGTAGGAACTCTGCTAGGTAACGTTTTGCTTGCCACGTGCCTTTACATTTAAATCTCAGCTATTTCTCTATGCTCCCTGTCACATTCTATCCCGACTTCATATTATTCTCTATACGGCTGCTCCTGCCCTCGGACAAAAGGGATTCGATAGGTCATAAATTTCGGGAGTGCCTTCAAGGTAACCTGGCCAACGCCGACCTTCCCATCCTCAAAGATAAAGCAACTTAGCAAGGTCGCAAGTATGACAACATCCTGGACCAGGTCAATGCGTTTTTCCAGCATCGTTCGAATGTGTTCCGGCATTCCGTCGAACAGCTCCGTCCAGAAGCCCCTTTCCGCAACCTCGAATTCATCCGGCATCCAGAACTCGCCTCCAGTGTATTCGCCGGCAATGGTGTGGATGCGGCCGAAGCCGGCCCCGAAAGGCAGCGGGGTGGATAGTTCCCAGTCGACCAAGGCGGTGACCTCGCATTTCTCGTCGATGAGCACGTTCACGTCGTTAAGATCGTAATGGGCAACCCACAGCGGGAGCTGGGCAAACTCATCAAGCCTCTTGGCGAAGCTCTCAACAGTCGCTTTGTAGGGAAGGATATCTTCCAACGGCGACGCCAAGATGGCGTCCAGGTGCGGTCGAAGCTTGGTTTCGACAGCTTCACAGCTGTTGTCGGCGAGAAAGCCCTTCGAAAAGACGCGGCCTAATGACTTGTTGATGGCAATACGCCCTTCGGCTCCCTTCCCGGCAACTCCATGGTGCCACATCTTGCCGGGCATGAGGGTTAGGGAGTAAGCCCAGGCCCGCGCGCTCTCTAACTCTTCATTGCCGAGAGCTTCAGCATCCGGGACAAATGAGCCTAGCGCCGCCTTGGCGATCTTGAACGCGTTGATGTCAAGCGGTTCGGTACGAAATTGCACAACCACCTCACGGCCGTCAGCGAGGGTAACGAACAGGGTTCTGCTGAACATACCCTGCATAGGAGGCTTGTCGATGCGCTTCGCAGCACTTTTCAGATGCTCGGCGACCAGCTTCTTTGCCCATTTGACCTGCTTCGCGGGGGTGTCGAGCAACTTGGGTAAATCGGTGTCGGCGGTAACCATCGGCATTGTGGAAAGGATCCTGAGAGGATGTAGGCGAAGGAAAATGGAGGCGGAGACTGTTGAGCAGGCGTGCGTGCAGCCACGGGTTTACATGTTGTATAAGAAGTCAGAAGGCCGAAAAATCTGGCGAGACGCGGGTGCGGGACCAACTGTTACGTGCATGATGCTCGCCAATCTATTTTGGGTTTCTACAAAGCACAGTGTGAGTTTTGATAAAAGCGCACCGTATTATGGGGTCTTGATCGCAGGGACCGGTTCCGATTGGCCGATGTCGTCTCATAGAGGCTGACAGCGTAAATTCCACCAACTCTGCTCACCTTTTCTAGCATCATAAATGTTAGCGCGAATACCTACTGGCCGTAGAAATCTTAACGGTCTCTAATGTACTGAACCTCTGCTGAGCTAACATTTATGATGCTGGAGGAGGGTATTCTCTCTTGATACTATACTATATGTTGGTTCTCTTTTGTAACCGATGCTGTATGTTGTTTCTCTCTTGTATACGATATTATATGTTGGTTCTCTTTTGCATACTATACAGATTACATGTTGGTTCTCTCTTGCAACCGATACTGCATGTTGGTTTCTCCCTTGTATACGATACTATATGTTGGTCGGAGGGAGGCCGACCACTCAGAAAACGGAAGCGTCGACAGCAACACACGTCTTACAGAGACTACATGTATTGGATGATCTCACATAAGCTATGTCGTAACTGTGGTCGTGCGCAAGATGGGCTGGATGTGTAGCATAGCGGAATTCCCGCCATGGGCGGAAGAACTGGGTAGTGGATACAACTATCAGCCTATTTCCGTGTTAAACAACATTCTCAAGCTTGTGTTTCCTTCACATAAGACGTGGAAACTAGAATTGGTAATTGGATTGGTTGAGCGTACTAACCTATCTCTGAGAACCCCTAACCTAAATAATTTCCATCCACAGGCTCTATCAATAATATTAGCTACAGAGACACCGTCTGATAACCTCAATGGAATGAATGAGTTTCGACCCCTGTGTTGGCCTACGGGACATGTGTTTATGACTCGCCCCTTGGAGCCAAACCTCTCTGCCTGTGTGAGCCAGGTTGTAGCTGTGATACGCATGTTAGCGACCTTGCTGGCTCAGCCGGCACTGGATGGTGTAATGATGAGAAATTCATGACTGCTAGTGGATATTGTTAGCTAGGTGACTTCAGCATATAGCGTTAATGGCACCATATGGACTGATTGGGCGAGTTCTAGACGCTGGAGTTAATCTAATCTTCTCTATTTCCCGTGCCATCGAACAGAGAGATATGGAACCAGCTAGGATGCCTATCTGCGTTGAAGCTATCCGTGGCCATAGTGCCGATGCCGTCTTGCACGGGACTATACTCGGCTCAATGATGACGGTTGCCCGAAAGGCAAGACTCCTCGAATGAACAGCACTAAAGCCTTTTGACGCTAGTGAACATTAACAAGGTTGTGTTAGCATCTATCCGCCTGGGGGAAGTGTTGCTGGATGAGCTGCTTACAGGAATCTTGCCCCCGAAGTAGAAACTCACGAGCATAAACCAGCGTCGTAACAAGTATATCCTAACAGCTGTCTAGAACAAGAAGGAGCTACAGCCGTTAAGATCATTGCTCTTACACACATGGTCATGGTCTCCTGTCGGTTCACTTTCTCTAACTAACTCTTTTTACAGAAAGGCTGTTTCTGTTATACACTGATTGATCTGAAGTAGACTCAAAGTTCGGATACTGTGGCCACGATTTTACCGGCCCGTTTAGCTTCCTTCCTTAGCTGACGCTCCGGGGGCCCCAAAAGTTAAGTGAAACAGTCAAGGCAATAGGCAGTATATGATGGTAGAGACGGAACAAGTGATCCTAGCGCTCGCTGAAAGAACTAAATGCTGAAAACTATGTCACCGACTTGAGATTTATGAGGCGTGAGTTGGCTAAGGAGCGACGCTAGAAGGCATTGTGGTCAAATTTATTGGGGTGTCCAGCGCGGGAAGAGCTGTTAATGGTCTATTTGATGGAAATGATTTAACATAGGAATAACTTTAGTATAGAATAGAAGATGATTCGTGTATTTGAAGACCTAAAAACAATAATTCTTTCTGTAGGTGGTGAGATATAGACTGTATAATGATCAAAGAGCTTTCTAACTTGCTAGTTTCTCTTAATTTCTCATAGACCTCTATGATTAGGCTCAGTGAGACCGAGAGGACACACACAAAATGGGCTGTATGTGAAGCCATACGTGAGTCACTACGGTGTGACCGAGAATTATCGCGTCTGACCGGGCCGAAGCCCTGACGACGAAGGCGAGGTGCATTTGGGCGGCCCTCATCGTAACGTCGCACAAGCTCACGTCCCAGTTTGTCATCGTCTCTCACGTCTTATCCATACAGCGCCTGGGTAGTCACCATCATCCCATGTGTAGGGGGTGGGTTATAGGAACGCTGTGCTGTGTGAGGGGTCGGTTTGCGTTTCAAATAATCGGCACGGAAGCAATACCGCAAAGCCATAGGCAGTAGGCTCGATTGAATCCAACCTGCCACACCATTATCACGTTCGTGGTCCCGCATCATGTTGTGTATTGCGCCAATAGAACAAACAGATCTAGCAAACATTAGGGCACCTAGAACTTTCGCACTTAGCCTAGGTATCAGCGTGTGACAGAAAAAGAATGCTTGTTGATATAACCTCGCGTAAATTTAGTTGAATAGAGCCAGCTGTAATGCAAGTTCTGTATTCCGTTTTATCATATCATGGTGTCGTATGCATTAGTTCTACAATTGGAGGCAATTGCTTCAATGTAGTGGAAGGTTAGGTAATTACATGTACTACTGTAGGTATGTACATAGTAGACCTGTGCAAACTACCTACGTCATGTCAGAGGATTTGGATACCTTCAGTTCACCTAACCTAAAAGGTTATAGCTACAAGTTATAGCGTGCCTGGCCGAATTGGCCCATTTTTAGCCGGATGCTACCTACTACGTACTTAGTAGACCCGAGCCAGCGACTGCTACACCAAGATACCTTTCATTTATCAACGTCTGCGTCTCAATACACAGGCTTGTGTTCGCGCTTTGCGCAGCTGTACCGCGGTGAGTCCCGAGATTTGGAGACTTGTTCCTTAAGCCGGTGTGATGGCATAAGCGAGTCAGGGGCAAATGGATTACAGCAGAATGGAAATGCGCAGAAGCACAGGCTGTTGGCCGTGACAGTGATACAAGGCGTCGGAGACAACCATCAGACGCTCAAAACAGGGCAAGATTCAGGGGTCGCGAATCTCGAATCACAAGCTTGTTAACTTTAGGCTCGCTCGCTCGCTCGGTAGCCTGCCAGCCAGCTCTCTCTCCATTCCACCGTGTGATGCAAACAATAACGGGCGTTGCTTGTGGAAAAGGCTGCAGCTGTTGGCAACAAAGAAGTAGGGCTAAGACAGTCCTGTCTCGTGCACTCGAGCAACTCTCCTGCAGTTGGACACCTATATTTTCTTTACGGGTTGTATTTCCACCCGATCAGATCATAAGCATTCCTCCCATTTATACAAGAGAGGAACCATTTACACAGACACTGCCGCACCCTGCGTCCCTCTCATCGTCCGTCTCTCATTGACCCTATCATTACTCTCCGTAATGGAGTCCCTCCGAGCCCAGCTCGCTGAGACACAGGGTGCACTCACTGAGCGTGACAAGAAGTACCGCCAACTGCGGGCCGAACAGAGATCATGGTTAGAGGAGAAGTCAGCACTTGAAGCTAGGATCGCACACCTGGAGTCGGAAAACATGAGGCTCCAAGGGACACAATCTACCGTGGGCAATGAATCCAGTAAGCCAGCTCCGCTAGCGTACCGCCAGACTGAAAGTTTTAGTCACGTTTCTGACGCGCAAGGACACAGGAAATATGTCCGCGTTAAACGATCAGCAGAGTGCGGATGAGAATGAAACGGTAACCCTCAAGCGTTCACAAATCAAGCACGCCGACCAAAGGTTTGCACAGGTGACTGGTGACATTGCCGAGAAGACAAGGCTATGCGAGGTGCTCACGGCCAAGCTTGGCCGATCAAGCCTGATACCAACTGTCGAATTGAGTGACGATGAAGTTGTGGCGCGATGGAACAAACTCCGGGAAAAAGTCCGCACACTGTCTCTAGAATTTCTCAGCCAGCCTTTTCTGGCAAGTAAGGTTACGGACAAGTACAAAGAAGATTTCAAGCTGCTCTCACCGCACTGGAAGACCTACGCGAGTACTCCGAATGTGACTTATTATCTCTTCCGTGCACTCATCTGGAGGTACCTCTTACGATACTTCAACGTACCCTGCCGCGCATTTGGGCGCGATATCGGCAATAAGATTGAGGATATATTGAAAGCCCTGAAGCAGAATATATCAGACATAGAATTGCAAGAATGGCGTATCCGTACCGCAGCCTTGGTTCAGAAGGCCTACCCAATCGACGTTAGTCTCATCAATGAGCTAACAACAAGACTCTTAGGAGCGATCTCGCCTCTTGTGGCGGCTACAGCTACTACCGCCCTCGAAACCTCGCTCCATGAGGTCGTTGAGATGGCTGCAAAGCTCAGTGCCGAATTCGACCGGTCTCACTATGAGGTTTTAATGTCCAATCAACCCACAGGTACTGACACGCACGGGTTTCCCTTTGTGGAAGACGTAATGGATATGAGAGCGAGGCTTGGGAATCAGGGACTAGTAGACTTGATGATAACACCGAGTCTCCTGAAATTTTATAAAGCTGATTATTCAATAATAGTAAAGGCGGAGGTGATCTGCTGATTACGACGATGTTGAAGCAGCTGGGAGACAGACCCTCATAAAAACCACCTTCTGACCAAGAACAAAGGTGTATAAATAAGCGGATTGAATAAGACATGAAGGGGCACTCTCTGAATTACGGTAGCCATTAGCTCTTTTCACATTAGATAATCTCTTAACGGAATTGGTAGGCTAACTCTAATGAGTAGCTATTATTTACCCAATGCTGTCTTTATCACCAAACTCTCCCATGAAGGGTTTCAAGAAGGAAAGAATACTACGCACTTACGAACTCTGTATGGTGTTACGGTTTTATCCTCCATTCACTTCACATCACCGCAACTCCTAAGCAACAGGTTGCAACGCAGGCAAACGTTAGACTCTTCGCATGCAATATACCTGTTTCAAACAAAGTGCTGCGTCGCTCTCCTAGGCTAAATCGCGCGCGATGCTCAGGGATAGATTCCTATATCAAACGGAGCTATCTAGATTTCTCTATTAGAGCGCAGCTGTTGCTAGAGTGCTGTGTATATCCTCGCTCTCTTGGGCTTGCATACTGAAGGGTAATATGTAAAACCCAATGCTACGACTCCAGCAGCAAAGCAGAGGAAGAAAAGCACGCTGGAAATACAGAAGTGTGTGGAACATGGGCTTATAAGCCAGGAGAAAGGCATACCAATATTTTTTAAGCAGCGATAGCAGAGGTGTCTGAACAACACCCTTACGTGCGGAACGACGTCGAAGGTCGCGAAGATATGATTCGATCAGGATGTCTATGAGGGCATTCGGCTTACTTGGATAGGGTAACCAGCCACCTTTCTTCGCACATGTAAAAGTGAAACCTCATCTCAATCTATTATTCACAATATACCACTCCCTCCTAAAACATCATAGAGTAAATATCCTATAGAACCTCAAAATAATGTCCTAGTGGCCTCGTCCATGATGAGAAACATAGATTTGACCGAATACTAAAGAGAGAATAACCACTGTTAGCACCATGAGTATTCTCAAGCCCTTGGTTACGGCTCTGCTTGGGAATACAAGATAGCTGGGACTAGTCAATTTCTTTCTCCACAAAGATCGCCTTGGGGGGTGTTGTCCGACAGCCAGTGAAGACAGCTATCTGGGCCCCCATAACAACCGAGGGGGGGGGGGGGGGGGGGGGGTTTATACCGGGTTTTTATTATTCCAAAAATTTAGTAAAAAAAATTTGGAAAAACCCAAAAAATTTTAAGATTATATTTGGGATGAA
>MU380168.1:0-160479 GCA_022495085.1 Xylaria sp. FL1042 | reverse complement strand
GCCCCCCCCCCCCCCCCCCCCCCCCCCCCCCCCCCCCCCCCCCCCCCCCCCCCCCCCCCCCCCCCCCCCCACGATACCTCGTTGATATTATTCCTACTCTTGAGTCAACTAAAGTTGGAAACTCCACATACTCTTGAAGCTTATATTTGGGCTGCATCTAACACCGTCCGCCCTCTCTTGTCGGATCTTGAGTTTGAGCCATATGATGATATACCAACACAAATAAGCCCTGGAATAAACTTGAAATATCCATTGAATAAACCTGTAATAATCGTTTAGACAAGTCTTATACGTCCTTTATATCCTTTTGCCCCTTGTTGCGTTCAACTTCTAGAGCCCCTTGACAAAACCCAATAGAGTAGTCGTAGTGGCAAGGGACCTCAAGGCTATTTCTGGTATCGTACCGGATCACATTATGCTTCTAGGCTAAGAATTCCTGACTAGGGTATAAGGCGCTGCGGCTAATTTCACCGTTCCTAAAACTCTACAGTGACTAGAGAAGTAGCTTAACGGCTTTCATGATGGCTATATCCCATGACGACATACCATTTTCGATTGCGTCTTATAGAAGAGGTTGGATCGTGACATGACTGGCGCCGGCTTTTTCTCGGCTCAGTCATTAGTTGGCCCTCGAGGCATCCCGTGAAAATAGTGAAGATAATATGTTTAGTTTTGTAAAGTAACAGTCGAGAGAAATATAGAGAGAAATTGTGATCCCAAGTTTAAGATAAGAAGAATTACAGAGTTTAATGCCGCGCCGTCTATCACTGACCAAGCGAAGCCGGTAGGGTGTACGCAGCTATTTTCCCAACATGTTTTATATGTAGTTTTGTTTTTGTTGTTGTTTATATTTATATTAAGCTTATTTGTGTTGAGGTTAAAAAACTAAACAAACCAAGCGTCGAAAGGTGGGATGGTCTCCAACCATTTCTCCATTCTCACAATACCAGCCAGTTGCACATTCTACATGCGAAAAACAAAACACACAGAAACTTCAAATCGATTTTATTTGCTATAACAATCAAGACTACGATATTACATAGGGACCTAAGTAGGTGCTACATAGGTGGTTACCAGATTAGCGGAAATCTTGCAACCACGCACCTGGTGGACAGCTGCAAAGGCCTAGTTGGAACACGTTTAGCAGGTTGCGACCTGACTTAACAGCGATAAAAGCGCGCGTAGAAGCCGTATCCGACATCTTTACAGCCCTTTCATGGCTACCGAGTCGGATCTCATCTTCTCGCAGCAAGCAAATCACAATTTCTCGCGCATCTTGACCGACCTCAAAAGGGCGAACCTGTCCATATCGAACCGTCTGCGCTCCATCAGAGAAGACGCAGATTTCGTCAAGGAGGTCGCCGATGCATTTGGTCGCCCCCTCATCGCCAACGAGAGGTGCGGGAGCTGGTATATTGATCTAGAGAACAAGGTCGGGTCCGCGTACTTCAAGAGCACGGACGGCCATACGGGGCAGTGGAATTTCAGTTCTAGGAGACTCAATCTGCACCTGCTTTCCATCATCGGTCGGCATGATGGCTGCATCATCGTCGACTCAACGAGGAGGGGCAAGCAGATGCCCGATGCCCTGAGCAAGACCGTGCCCATTTGGTGCTGTGTCCTCAACCGCGTCTTGTTCCCCGAGGCCGGGCACCTCCATCAACTCTACACGCCGCCGAACGTCGTTTCGCGCTCCGAGCACTCTCAAGCCGAGGCTAGGATTCCAGAACACGTCGTGTCTTTAAAAGCGCTCGACATCGACGTCGCGGCTCTCCGTCGAGACATATCCAAGCCATTACGGCCGATATGGGTGACGCAGGAGTCCCAGCTCGTCCCAACCGAGCACGTCTTTGATGATTTCCACCCCGTGATCTGCTGCACGAGCTCGCGACGGGTGCCCGGCGGAGAGATGAGCGAGGGAGGGTATATCCAAGGCGCCGGCGACGACACCGAGAACTGGGCTCTCGGCTTGACCGCGCCCGTTTTCTGGAATAATGTCGCGACGCTCCTATCAACGTCTGAGTCCGATCTACCTGATCTTGTCCGATCGCTCGTGGCGAATCAGACAGCTGGTACAGCAGCTAATATCCCTATTCAAGTTACGCCTTACATATCCGTCAGCCAGCTACCTGTGCCTGCGCAATCACCATCCACCTGCACTATCACTTTCATTCCGAAGACCACGGACCAAAGCTCGTGGGTAAAGGGCCCAGCGCGGATGGAAGTGGGAATTGGGAAGCAGAAGCTCGCGAGTCGCAATCTACGAGTTGCATTGGCGGCCATCCGCGATTTTGTCGACGCATTTTTCCAAAGAGAAGAGCAGGGTTCCGCGGGAATCTCGGCGTCCCCTCAGAAACAAATTATCATTGCCTGCGAGACTGGCAAGGACCTGTCGATAGGAGTGGCCCTCGCACTTGTCTGCCAATTCTTCGATGACGAGGGAAACTATAAGCCTCGAACCCAAGATTTGGCGGTGAACAAGAGCCTGATTAAAATGAGGCTGGGCCGTATCATGTTGGCGTTCCCCGAGGCGAATCCTAGCCGTACGACCCTGCAGAGCGTGAATAGCTACCTCATGGGCTAGAGGCCCAGTGAAGCAGTATTTTCTACCTACGAGCTTATCGATCGAGGAATGGGGTGGGAGGCGGCAATAACTAAATTAGGGTTTCTAGGATGGCGGGCTACCGTGGTGGGCACGCAGACGCTCTCCTATCAAGCTTTCATGTCTAACATATTTAGCTTGACCGGCTGCTGGGAAAAGACGGGATGCAGCGTGGATTTTCGTGGCATCTTACGACTTGGAATGCCATCATGATAACTTGAGACGTTTAAGAAGACATCTGCGCCATGTTTCCACGGCCCCCTATCACGCGTCGGATGCGAGAGCTTAGCAACCGGGCGTGAGCAAGCGATCTGTATGGTATCCACCTACTACGATAACGCCGGAACTTTTCCCACAGCAGCCGCACAACTTTGCGTATAGTGATGCGCAGCTCGCCTACTCGTCACACCATGTGTCTGCCTCTGCCCGGTATTTACAATAACGCCGGATGAAAGGCGCGGTTTACGTGCGTTAGATGCCCGCTTGCGACATGAAACGAGAGATTACTATTGGTATGTCTGGATGTCTGCTACCGCGCGGGAAGCTGCATGCTCAACACAGTTCTCACATGTACTACCTGCACGACTTCACGATGCGGGATGACTAGGCCGGGGAAAATGACTGGAGGGGATTTCAGGGGGTCACACGATGATGCGAAAGTCATTTGCAAGGATAGGATAGGGGTGCCCGACTTCTAGATACAGTGGTACGATCTAGAATAGCATATGTACTTTATCGTTATTCTTCGCTCGGCTAATGTATCAGCATGAATCTACGGAACCGAAGAATAAAATTCGAAACATATTACATTATTAGACCCTCGATATGATAATATGCTAGTTATCCCAGTGACGTAATCTTATATGCAGCAGTTTAGATACCCCTTTCCTCCTTTCTTAGTCTACTCTTATCTCTTATGACAGGCCGTTGACCAATCGTCAAAGACAGCCTGACTGTCTCTAACAACCTAAAAGTCGGCATCACTGCAGCCCTAGTATGACGGCCCGCCTGGTCATATCGTCATGGACCCATTCGACGACAATGTTCCCAACATCGCCTACGAGTCCCTCGTAGTGCTCGCCTGCGAAGAACAGGCCCGTGTGCGCCGCCACCTGATCCACATCCTTCATGAAGATGCCTACCCACTTGGGGTCGACCCGGCCGTTGGATTTCGGCACATTGCAGAATTTTCGCCTCTTTTCTTCCTTTTCTTTGATTTTGGCTTTTCCCTTTGCCTTCTCCTTGTCCCCCTTCGCGACCGTCTCCCCGGGTACTAGGTCCGGAGATACTGGCGTCCATTCTGGTTTCGATACTTTATCACTAGACGCTATGGTGTGTTCACTAGCTTCATTGTTTGATGCAGATGAAGATGCGTCTAGTTTTTCCGGTATTGCGGCAGATGTTGTGGCGGCCGCCGCAGCGGCGGCAGCTTCTTCCTTCTTGCGTTTCTTCTTCTCTTCCTTGGCCTGTTTTTCGGCTTCTTGTGCCAACTTTTTTCTCCGCTTCTCAATTATTTTTTCACGGTCCTTAATTGCCTTTTCGCGGTCCTTCACCGCCTGTGCATAGGCTTTTTGTGCCCGTTTCGCCTCTTTTTCTGCTAATTTCCGCGCGTCTTTATCAGTATAACTCTCCAAATCTGGAGTATCCGGTTTTGGTGGTAAATCTGGCACGGCTGGAAGGTTGAGATCTAAAGCAGCTACTGATTGTGTGACATCCGCTATTAAGACCTTGTCTTCGACCAGATATTTCTCCGTAGGAGATGAGACATTGTCTCGGTTACTTGCTTGCGTGGCGTCTGAATGGTGGTCATTTGGTTGAGTGCTTGTTGTCTTATCCATCTCGACCGAACTATCTCTCACCGGTAGTGGTGGTGACTCGTCAAGCATCGGCTCCGGACTAAGAAGCTCCAAACTTGATCGTTCACTATTTGATAAGCTCAAAGACTTGGAGTCTTGTTTGAATATCTCGCTTTGAGACTCAAGATTAGGTGCACTAGCCGATATGGGTGGCGATAAGAGGTATTTCTCTGAACTTCCATGGATCGATGCGGATTGTATGTCTTGTCGTTCGGAACCCTCTTCCTTCGGCTTCTTTGGAAATCCATTGCAAATAGTATAGTATTGTATGAAGCGGACCCGTGGCGGAGAGGAGTCGGTTTGCTTTAAGTCGTCCACATCTTCTAGTTTACGGATGCTCTCGTAGCGGGATTGGAGAGTATTGAGATCAAACATGGTACCACCGAACTCCATATGAGACATGACATGATTGGCGGCGGCGTCAATTAAACCCTCGGAATTGTGTTTCTTTACGAAATGAACGACATTCTTCCACCATGACCTCTCTTCGATGCGAATGTCATTAGCGTAGTTCGGGTTGTAATTTGAATCGTGAGTCAAAGTAGGGCGCATGAAGGGTGCTGGTGGCGGTGGTGGGGAAGGCAATGTCTCGGATATAGTTGACGGCACCGAGTACGCTGAGAGACTTGGTGATGGAAGGCCGGTAGCACCGGGACTGAGTGCGGACTGTGACGACGGCTCTCCTGGCAGCTTCGGAGTCTCATTTTTTCTGAACAGACTGGATATTCCGGACACGATAATGCCCGGGTGCATGCCTAGCAACGGAGCATCTAAGTTCACCACCCCAAGGATACGATGCTTGAAGCAGCTATGCTGAGATTGCTGTGTAGACGGCTACATGAAAGTATTAGCCATCAGACTCGATGCTATATTTTGGACCACTCGCCTTTAGGACAATATCGGCAGCCAACAAACCTCCCATGGAATGTCCAACGAGGATGATGTCTGTCTTGGAGGATTCAAGGGGCTCGAGCCATTTACTGAAGTTATCACGAGCAATATCAATAGACTTGTAGGTCTTGTACCTCGGATAGATTTTGGAGTGGACGACATGGCTGTCAGAGAGGGCTAGTTTGAGGTATCTATGTACGTGGGCTGGGAACGACTGAAATGATGTGTCATTTCCCATAAAGCCATGTATATAAATCACCAGAAGCTTGCGTCTCTCAATCTCCTCATACGCTGGGAGGGAGGGCGCCAAGGATTGGGTAGACGATGTGCGGGGATCATTGTAGAGGCCTTCGAATGGTGTCTTTGTCGTTGGATTTTGACGCTCGCCGCTGTATTGAGGAGGTCCAGTGAGGCCCTTAAAGTCTGAAGCGGCAGAGCTCATGACTGCACACGTTTGACTAGACGGGTTGGATGAGTGTTTCCCAAAGCCAGCCAGTCGAGCCAGTATGTCTGCGGTGAGGGTCCGTCCAGGCTGAGATGGGCTAATTAATACCAACCAACGGCTTGGTGGAGGCGTGCGGAGGACGAACGCTTAGGTCGCCATGCGATGCCTCGTAGGTATATATAAACTACTACCTCTATAACCTGGCGTGCTAGATAGACAGTTGGACAGTTTTTCGAAGCCGTACTATAAACATGTATATGCTTAAGAGGTATATATATATATACTTATAATATAAGTTTTAGCAAATGGAGGTAGACCCAAATTCCAGAAGTACTAAGGTGCCGACATCTTGCATCTGATAAGGCACCTAACTGTTGTTTAGTGGTATTCGGGTGGAGACTTCCTTACTTAGCACTTACCTAGCCAGCTAAACGTCTAAATATAGGCGGGATATATGAGGTAATAATATGAGCCATACTACGTTGGCCGAGTCCTCTTACTACATTGGCCTGGAACCCACTTAGCCGCATGTTAGTGCAGCTACCCGACAAGAAGTCATTTCACTTTATGTAGATATATCAACTATACCAGGTATATATATTGAAGCTGTTTAAATTAACTAACTCTTAATATTGTACAAGCTATTTCGAAAGGTATACGCACTTATACGCGGCCGCTATAATCTAAAGAGCTGACTCGCAAATATCTTTTTTTTTTTTTTTTATCTACCTGTTTATAGCTAATTTGTTAAAAGCTTCGAGAGAATAAAAAGATGCTCTAATAAATGTACTTATTAAAGGTGCTACAAAGAATAAAAATGCCCTTGGGTGGTGGCTGAACTAGCATGCAGTTAAGTGGGTTTCTGGCCAACGTAGTGAAGAGACTCGGCCAACGTAGGATGGCTCATAATACCTAGGTAGGTAGTAAATCAGTAGAACGAATTGGGTACAGTGTACCGTGGCATGGGGCTCAGGAGGACACACTGGAGGTAAATAAACTGCTTAGTGCACTAAGTACACTATACCTCAGGACAGCCTAAGGACCTACATACTTAGTACTTAGTTAGCAGGGTTCCAATTCGGAGGCAATCCATCTGGTAAAGGCCGACCACTTAGGGCCAACGTCACCTCCTGATGGCTGCCGGCCCTGTCGTTGGCTTCATACCTGCCTCGCCTGCTGTCGAACACTATTACACCCATCATCTTCCATTGCTTGGAGGCGCGGCCACCTACGCCATCAAGGCACCCGGCACAAGGAGAACGGAGTCACGGGCTTCTGAATTGGCTGACGGATTCAAGACATTGTCTCTCTGTATCCCAAGTACTTATATTACAGCTACAAATCAACCGCTGTTTGCGGTTCTGTTGGCTGCACGTCTGTCAGCTTCTCTGGTGCTTGCTTACCGACTTGCTTGCCGACTTGCTTGCCGTATCTCACCACTACCTCCTCCGCCACCGCCCGGGAAGTGCAATTGGAGCCATGGATCTCCCGACCGAGATATGGCAAATGATTTATGAAGATATCCATGACAATAGGACTTTGTCGCGCTTGTCACGGACGTGCAGATTTCTCTGGGAGCTCGGGATACCACTTCTCTATAGGAGGTTCGAAACCTTTGACTTTAATGATGGGAGATCAACACATTACCAGAGCCTCTCGGCTTTTATCCGCACCGTTTCCAACAATAAGTCCCTCGCGAGAGTCGTCACTGAGATGTATGTATTTCACTTTTCCCTCTTCAAAATTCCAGGTCATCTTTTATTGTCTGATACCCCTTCATCCCCGACCCCTGGTTTCAACCACGGGAAGACTAACAGACGGGTTGACCCGCTTCTCGTATGCTCACGTGTCATGTCATATCTTCCCATGCGTCGAGCTCACCGTGACTGATCATTTCTCTCAGGAGCTGCACAACGTCGGCATTCACCAAACATTATGACCGCGAAGATCTCTTTAGACAGTATTCTCAGTACGACTCTGCCTTGGTCGGTGATGTCGCCCGTCGTCTGGGGGTCCCCGTGTCCAACATTCGCATGAGCTCTGCCGCGCTGTGGGGAGTATCAAGCCGGAGTAGCTTCGCACACCAACTTTTGGTATGCTCACTACCTAACCTGAAGACCCTGGAATTCAAGGTTCCGAGTTCATCCGAGGGCTTCAACGAATGTCTCTCTATCTGGGCCAAGAACCCCTCGAACCGCCTCTGGTCAATTGCAGAGCTTAAGATCGAGGAAGAGAGTGTATCACGGCGCTTCAACTTCGCCGATGTACAAGATATCATCCGGTATTCACCGAATCTTGAGAGCCTCTCCCTCAAGAGGTGCTACAGCATCACGGCCGACTACGACCTCGACCTCCAGAATCTGAAGAGGCTACGCATTATCGAGAGCAGGTTCCACCGCGAAGGTCTGTTCCTCTGCAAATATTGCCGCCATTTAGAAAGCTTCACCTACATCTCTTTTGGGCCGCACTGGGCCATGGACAGACTCCCCGCCGAGATCGTCGTCGCTCTTGAACCCGCTAAACAGAGCTTGAAACATCTCGAGATTTACCATTTTTCCAAGGACAGTCCCCAGGGAATCGAATCTCTGCGCGATTTCCCCGGTCTCGAGACCATTACTCTCAACCCCGGCGCCCTGTCGGCAATGACAGACTTCACCGGCACCACAGACAGGCCCAATCGTGGCATATTCGTTGAGAAATTACCGGAGTCGCTGGTGTCATTGACTCTAGTGAATGTGTCGCGCGATTTGTTCCAGGACATTAGGCTGTTTGCTCAGTACGCGATAGGGGGAGGCTTCCCACATCTACAAACAGTCTCGATATCCGGTGGTCCGCCAGACCGGGGCCCCGACGAAGATCGAGCAACTTTTGAACATTTTGACGAGTCGGAGTGGGGGGCTCTCCGTGCCATATTTGAGAGTGGTGGCATTGAACTTGAGTGTCAAAGCGACTGGTGGCATCGCTTACGGTCATTATGTGACATGGCGCCGTAAGTTCCGGGAGCCCTCGATAATTAGTTTCAACACGCCCGATCCTTTCATTATGGACGCTGTGATAGATAGTAGGAAGAACTTTCTTAATGATTGGATACCCAAATTAAAGTAACTTTAGTGCTTCGCTAAATTTTTTTGTATTGTTTGAATCAAGGCATCTCTGCATGTGGTGCCACTGCCAGTGACTTTGTGCCTGCTTCTCATCCGGGCTATGCTTCGGGTAAAACAACGCCGAAACTGATTTGTTGACCACCTAATGTGAATATGTAAAAGCTCATGTACAACGCCTGACGCCATGCTAAAATCATTAACTATGCAGTAACCGTGGAGAACCATGAAGCCGTCTTGAGGAACAAGCTCAAATAGCTTTACCGGTATCTTTCCAGAATATTTTTACACCCTCGAATCATATCTCGGCATCAATGCCCTTCTTTTTGGCCTGGGTATCATGTTTATATCAGCCCACTCAGTAATGGGCCACTCGAGTTCTGTCATAACCGATCAGCTAAGAGGTTTCTAGAAGACGGATGATCTGACGAATGCACCTGTTTTCTCCTCTTCAGCTTAGATGACCGATCATCACCATCGCCCGTAGAATAACCGCCGGTATCATCATCATATCCATCGCCATAGCCCTCGAAGCTGCTGTCTTGGTAGCTTCTTTTCTTGCCAAGTCGACGGGCACGGTCCAGTTGGGGTGCCAGCGACTTGTTTGATTTCTGAATAGTCCCCGTAGCAGATAATGCGGGGGTATTCGGAGCTGTGGTTCGTGGGATTTGATCAGAATTCGTCTTTTTCGAGGCATGCCCGGGTGCTAAATCTCCCAGGACAGAGCTATCCCATAACGCTTTCGGTATTTGTCCCTTTGCTAATGTGGTCGCTCTCGTCAAGTTCGATTGTTGGGCCGACGCGAAACCCTTCTCGATTTCCTTTCCAGATACCATACGATTCTGCCAATCCTCCTCGGCAATCATTAATAGCTCCATAAATGCTGACGGTTCTTTCTTAACGACGTCGAAATGACCACTAAGGCCCAACGTCTTGATCTGACCCTTGTACGTCTTCCGTAGCGCATTCTTTTCTCCGTTTGGTTTCGTACGAGCAACTTCGGCGGCAATGCCTGTCAAACCAAATTTCTCGAACAAATCTTCCGACATGCGCGGTGAAGATATGGAATGGGCTATATGAAAATGCTGTGTCAACAAGGGTACTCTGGAGTGCAGGTTACTGAGACCACTAAAAGATCACAAGGACATCTGTATCGAAGAAAATACACCCTAAACTAGGCTGGTAGAGACTCTTGAGACATTAGAGGAGCCTTACGAGTTCTGCAGAGAAGGTATTTTTCGCCAACATCCAAGTGTAGGTCTTGAATCCCTATTTTGCGTGGGTCTTCAAGGTGAACTTTCTTGTGCTCGTGGGCTCCAGTATCGTCGAATGAGTATTTTCGTTTATTTGAAGACACGTCCATCATAGTTGCATCGTGAGAATTGTCGAGGAGCAGATTGGAGCCGTTTACGCTATGCGCTGGCTATAACAACGTCAGCGATGTCGCGGCGGAGAGGTGAGGGGATTGTGGAGTGAGCGAAGAGAAGGCTCTGGAGGAGAAGAAATCATCGCTTCTAGACTTATGGCAGAATGGAATAACAGGATATGGCTCACTGTGGGCAACGAAGCTGCGATGGAAGTCATTGAGGTATTCATGCTCGATCCCTGATCTGTCACACTGGGAGAGAACTGGGAAGGGCTCTGGGGTGTCTGAGGGTTAAAGGACATGGCTGCCATTGAGATCTAAAGGCGTAATGAATTTTGGATGCAAGCGACCAGGATTAGACGACGAGGAGGGGATCTGATGCCGTAGAAATGGGTGAAGATCGCAAGGAATGAAGGCCGATCGGCGGCAGCGGTGTCGAGTGGCTGCCGGAATGGCAAGAAGGCAGAGAGGGCGGTGGCACCGGAGAAAAGCGCGGCAGGTAAACAATACCACTCGATGCGCTCGATAGGATCACGGCAGTAGCGACAGCGATATCAAATTCCGGAAGTATGGTTGAGGGTAAAACGGCGCTGGCGATGGTGGCAAATTGCGCGCCAGAGCACCGACCGAGTTGCCGTGGTCGAAGATCCCCCGAGTCCGCCTTGCATGCACCTCTGAAATCAATCACCTGCAGCAGACAATCGTATCGAAATATGTTATTCCTCTAGTGCCGACGAGAGTGCCCGACGAAATGCAGTGATCAGGCGTGGCTGGGTATCGGGGACGAAATGCAGTCCGCGGTCGTCGGTCGGTAGGGAATGTTGGTTGTAGGTTGCGGGTGAATGAGAGGTTGAGAATTCGGAAACCCAGATAGGTAGACGGCAAAGGCGAAAGATGGGGGCAGGTGGCCTTGCCTTGTCACCCGGCAGCAGCGCCAGGTTAGGTAGGGAGTCTAGGGACATAGTGTTCCGCCGCCCCACCCAGGTCTAAAATCTCCCGCTCCTCTACAGTGCCTAGGAGGCGAGAGGTATGTACCTAGGCAGGTAGGTACCTGCCTAGACCGCCCGCTAACGGGCTGGCATACTGGATTCTGACTGAGCACCTTTATACGTGCCACCACCTCTTTCAAACCTCGTAATCATGGGAACAAAGCAAAAAGGAAAAAGGCATAGACTGCGGTAGCCAAGTAAGGACATCCTTGCAGTAGATATATACAATACAGAGCATGTCAGCGCATTGCACCTATGTTCAGCGCAATGTTGTTGATTCCGCTAGCTACATATCTACTGAGTTAGGTATTGAAGCTGTTTAACCTCTTCAATGTCACATGCACCGATCCTGACCCTGGCTAGATATTAGGCATAGAGACTCAAGGTACCTTATGTATGGAAGACCGTGTTGACGTACTGGTTGGCTCAAGTCGATGGTGCAAGGAACCTCGACAACTTCTAATCTCATCATCTTATTGGCCCCAAACAACCAGATACTTACCAGATGTAGATTCAGTATGGGATACCTACTACGCTACCTGGCAAGCACACATGATAAAGTAACAGGTCCAGAAGTGCAATGGTATATGTGCCGGACTCCATACATGTATCTACCATCTATAAGAATAGAAAGGAGAATAATCGAATATCGCTCCCACACGACGAGAAATGCAGTCCGCCGTCTGAAGACTTATTGAGACGAATCGTTTTAGAATATTATATCTGATGAGCCATTGGTGCATTGGGCTGGAGAAATCAAGCGGGTATTCAAGCGACAAGTGAGTTGTTGCAATACCTAACTCTGCCCCGTTTGTCCAGGTACCCAGGTAGGTATGATATACACGGATTACAGATATAGAAGTACCTACCTACCTACTATGTAGTCAGTCTACCTAGGTAGGTAATAACTTGAATGGCGCAAGCCTCTATTTTCCCTTTTCTCTTTGATACTACTACAAAACGGGTTAAATGGCTTTATTTCTTCTTATGTCTAGCCTGGTATATACCTCCTCCAGGATTGAGAATGTTAGTGTATACATGTAGACAACAAACACCTATATTCTTACTAGTACAATTTCAACCGTGCCATATGTCTGTATCCTCGGGAGGGTGGTGAGCCAACTCATCATGCACACAGGTGTTGTTACGGGTAATATGTAGTCCACAGATAAACACACGTTATCCTTTGCCTTGTCAGCTCCTCGTGAAAAACTTTTTCCAGTCTTAGGAGAGTTATCGGACGATACTGTGTATACTCTTTCAAATGCAAGTTACACTACCTAGAACTTGATTGAAGTACCTGTGAATTGCCTACCTGAGTATCTTCATCACCGCCTTTCTCTATCCCCCCCTCTCCTGTCCACTGGGTTTTAATCAATCCAGTAACCGAGGCTTGGTGATATTAGCTATCACTATCTCCCAGAATGCTACGTTAAGGGATGCGCTGGTATCTTGATGCATATAATCTAGTGTTGGTATGTATTTAGTATCATAGTACTTTGGCGCAAACACAAGTCACGGCTCTAGCGTCACTTGACACTAAAGTACCTGGTAATTATCTCGACACGTCCGGACTGCGCCTACAGATGCTAGTACAGAAAGCCGAACGGCTATATTGGTGAAGGAAAATCAGCAAAATCTAGGACAAAGAGCAAGTCTGGCCTTTCGAAAGTAATTAGCTAAGACAAGTAATTATATCTCAAAAGCATCGAATATAGTCCGTGAATGAAGTCTAATGTTAATAAAAGGGGGGGGGGTTTTTGGGGGGGTTTCTAGTTATCAAGGCTTTCTAAAAATTCGACGTCTTTGGGCTGCTTGAGCAAAAGGGTAAAGAAACACCACCAAACGGGCGCTGTTGTTGCCAAGTGCCGAAAGAGCTTCTTTTCGATGCCCGCCCTCCTTAAAAGAACCATCGTCATCGCGGAGACCGAGGCTAGTGAGTTTAGTGGTTAGTAGAACGGGACGTGCGGAGATCCATTGCTGCGCATACTGGTCGCCAAACTCGTCAGGCACCTAGATAGCGAGCAAGGAAATCCGGACTGAACAGATATAGCTTGCCGAAATAATTCTGCATATTGATATTGGCGGGAGTGGGAGAGGGAGAAGTAGGAATGTGGTATGGAACGAAATAACCGTAGCGTCTACACGAGACGTAGCCTACTGTTCCAGCTTAGAAGCTTCTCACTGGACTTTGCTATGGCGTAGTCAATTTATACACACCAATGTACATAGTAGTACCATAGCGCGTCAAGGGGCTTTTTCTTTTCTCTTTAGAGGAGGCTACCTATTCTAGCTAGGCTCCGTGCTAATGTTTGTACTAAGTGGTTTCAATTAGCCGGGTTTGGCAGTAGTTCTCAAAGTCACATAGTATCATTGCTAGATCAGGCCATGTCTGGCAAGGTCTGACAGCCGGCCGCAGTCGCAGTTCCTGCTTTAACACCAGCCAACATCTTTTTTTTTATATAAGTAATCTAAAATCCTAATATATTATTCCAGTTACAAAAGAAAATAAATAGCATGTGTGTTATTTCTTTTAGAGGACAAAATTGCATTCCTAAAAGGTTGCATACTACCAAAGATCGGGGAAAAAGAAAAGAAAAGAAAAGAAGCCCTAAAATGGTATCTTCTACTATTAGTTGGCAGGTTACCTACTACCACGACCCGACTTTCGTCGTGCGAGTCAGGAGCCTTTGCCGCCGGTTTATTACAAGACATTCCGTCAGTACGGGCCCTCCGCCAGGGTCAGGTCCCGCATCCCATCCATCCCACTTTCCCTGACACTTGGGTCAGCCCGAGCAGTACCCGAGTCAGCGCTTCGCGAAGGCCAGGTCATACACCACCTAAGAATACCTCATACACTACCAACGCAGGCATTCCGTAGGAGGTTACCTGCCTACATGTAGTACCTACCTACTACAGGTCGTCGACCTAGGGGTATCCAGCCGTTTCCTGACAATGCGCCTGTAAAGCAGGTCAAGTGCAGTTGGGACGTTTATTACATGTAGGGTGCCCAAAGTAGACATCTCCAACTAAAAGGAGAATATCCCTAACCCTTCCCTCGCTCATTTAGTTCATAAGTACAGCTGTACCCTCTCTTGCCCGAAACGCCCGAAACACTTCCATCCACCATCTACACACTACACCCTCAACGTCCACCTACGTAGACCATCTACGTCCGCCTCTACGTCCGCCTCTACGTCAGTCAACACCTCTGTTTCGGGCGAAGAGCTAGATAGGATTCGTAGAGTTCCGATTCTGCATCTACAACGCCACTGCCGCTTCGAGTCGTTACCGTCAACTGTCATCTCTCACCTCTCGCCTCAGAAACAACAACGGATAATGGCGTCGTCGAGGCTGGCAGGAGGAGCAAAGCATCGGCTTATGATGGAGATGCAAGATTTGTCTAAAGAGAAATGGGTTAACATCGATGTAAGTGTCGTTGCCATCCCTCCGGCATCGGCCGCAATCACTCATGCAAGGACAATACTTGTAGCTTGTGAATGGAAACATTCTTCGCTGGCGTCTCGGCCTTATTGTCGTGAATCCCGACAGTGCATTTAACGGCGGGTACTTCAAGGTAAGTAGGCTTTACTTCTGCCCGCTCATACTTGATCCTTTGTGTGTTTCTCATTCTGTCTCTCTAACAACTCTCGATTCATGACCATAGGCCGAGATGACTTTTACGGAAGAATACCCCTATCAGCCACCCACCTTTCGATTCTTGATTCCCATCTACCATCCCAATATTTATCCTGATGGGAAGCTATGTATTTCCATCCTTCATACGCCTGGCGAAGATATTACATCGGGCGAGCAAGCGAGCGAGCGTTGGTCTCCACTCCAGGGCGTCGAATCAGTTCTTCGGTCCGTTTTGCTCCTCTTGGACGACCCTGAAATCAACTCCCCAGCCAATGTAGATGCCAGTGTGATGTACCGAGACAAGCGTGATGCGTACAACAGGAAGGCCAAGGAAATTGTCGACAAGTCAAAGCATGACATCCCCGAGGGATTTGAGATGCCCACAACCCTCGAGCCCCCACCGCCACCCAAGTCTGCTGACGATGATGCCGCTTTTTGGGATGAGAGCGACGAGGAGCTCGATTTCGGTGGCAGCGACACAGGAGACGATGAGGTGGCTGATTTTGACGACGATGGTGAGGAAGAGGGGCAAAGCGACGACGACGATGTCTGACTCCTCATTTGCAACGATTTGGGAATAATTTAGGCCTTTAGGGGCCAACCTGATTTTCTTAACACGCTCGGCTGGAACTAGACTTGTGTTAACAAAGGTTTTTATAACCTCTCCCGACTATAAAGGCGTTATAGTTTGGCGCCGCCAGAGGCAGATTTGCACTCTGCCTTCACATTCTGTCTCAGTCTCGTTCGAGTTTCCCCCGAGATACAAGCGTCATTCACGCGCGAAAGGCATGGCGTGCAGGCTTGCGCCTCAATGGTCAACTTATACTATCAGCATACATACTCTTGCATAGCGTCGGATCATGGCGTCTTTCGGATCTCTTTCACTAGATAAATGGAATGGGATGCTTTCACAGAACTTTAATTTTGCTTCTGACCATTGGGTTGGCTATCGACTTGTTGTCGTACTACTTTATAGATTCTATATCGTCTCCATTACTCCCGAACTGGTTCCTGGAGGAATAATCAGGTGGTAGGAAGTTTATAACCGACTTAGGTAGCAGTTAGGTGTCCAGATAACTAGATTTCTACTGACTTTCACCTGTCATATTGCTGTCACCTCTTTGATTTACTTTGATTTATATAGAGATCCAGTGAGTTCAGTAAAGACATTGTATAGTGGGGCAGGTCGTTTTTACTACCCAGGCACCTATAGGTAGCATATTTTATTTAAGTGCTTCATTATATCTACAAAAATAAAGTTTAACGAGCCTCTAGACAACAAGATTATTCTTATGTCTTTATATAGCTGCTTGATCGCAAGATTGTTATTTAAACTTTAACGCCCTGCTACCTACATAAGATATCTAAGTAATGTTGGTTGGTATATACATCATGAACATATGTACGTAATACTACAAGTAGGTATACTTGATACTTGTATACAAGGAGTGACCTCCTACTAGGTACTGTAACGACCTATATGTACGTACCTACGAGGTAATTCCATCCCACTTTTATTCTTAGCGGGGATTTGTATCGATAGCTCTTGCCGCCTCTTGATAATATCATCACCTACTTGGCGTTTAGGTATTGTTTGTCGTCATTGTAAACCACCTTTATCATAGTTTGCCCACTCTGCACCAACGTCGCTGACGTGGCTTGGCTTCGCCCATTTCGCTGGGCAGATGAATCATTGTTCAGGAGTAATATACGAGAGAATATGCCTACACCTATCGAATCGACACTGAGTTAACAAGCTTCAGTGCATCATCTATTGACTCTCATTTCCGCACGCTCGCCTTAAACTGGCGATCAGATACTTTCCCATGTTCATCAAGCCACACCTCTCGCCTCCTTGTTCCCGGACTGCCATATCTTCGCGATGGCGTATTCAGCCCAGCCTGCAGAAGGCGACGTCATGATGCTCCAAGACATGTTCGGGATAACACGCGCTGAAGCCGTCAGTCGTCTGAAGGTACCGAGCTCCTTTAGTTCACTTATCTCGCAACCCAGGCACCAGGATCATGCCCTCTAATACGTCTCTTGCTGTACATATAGGCAAATGGCAATAATGTGGAAAGCGCGACAAACGAATTCTTAGATGATCCCTCAAGCTTCAAGGCACGTCTTGGAACTCGGCGGTCGGTTCGACTTAGGCAAGACTAATAATAATAATTTATAGTACAAATGGAATGAGTCATTTTTCGAGACGGATCGTGAGGGCCAGGGCGAGGTAAATAACACAGGAATTTGTCAGCGGTCTGGTTCCCCCTTTATCCTGGCTCTTACTTATACTGCTTGACAGCCTTCAATATCCAGGGTGCCGACGAAGTCCCCTCCGTCAGCCATGTGAACAGCGCAGCCCCTACACGCCCTCCCTCGCGAACGAACAATCCATCACCGTTGGGTAGGCTTCTAGACTCGCAGGTATCTGTCCTGCTCGCGTTCACAACCAATACTGATCTCTGGCGCACAAGGTCCCACCAACACTACTCAAGAGGATGCTGATCTTGCACGAGCGCTTGCCGAGTCCGCTGCAGAATCGGGCATAACGCCACAGGAAGTTGGTGTTATCGACAACGAGAAAAACTCCAAACACTTCGGTCCTGCCAACCGCTCGGAATATGAATCTGAAATGTGGGCGATGGTGCCAACGAAGGCAACGATGGAGGGCGAGGCTACCGATCCTCCGCCCTCCAATAGAAAAAGAGATGCGGACGCACCAGCCTTTCTGCGACAAACCAAAGACCATCGACTTGGGGCCCTTCTCTCAATATATAGCAAGATACCCCTGGCTAGGAATTTTCTCCTCCGTTGCGGTAGACCAGCCCTCATGTACGGTCACAATACCGAGTGGTGGAAAGGCAACCCAATTTTGAGACAGGACGTGCTCGCGAAGCTGGCAAGGGGAGAACAGGTTTGGGGTGAAGACACACATCCAGATTTCATCGACGAGCTACATCGCCTACTAGCCTTTCTAGACATGTCAGAACGAAGTTATGCAAGTGCCGACAGCCTCGCCGAGACCAAGGCGATCGACGAGAGCTTCGGTTCATGGATGCCGGATGTTGAAGAAAGGTTGTTTCAAGCATTACAAGACGCAAGCGCCGATAATCCCGACTGCGGCATAGAACAAATGATCACGACTGGTAAAATTATGTCTGTAACGCCACCATCAGCCGACCCAACTGAGTCTGGCGGGCAAAGCGAGGAAGAAGAGAATACTACTTCGTTCATATTCCTGGATATTGCACTAGACTATGAGAGCTATTCGCGTGTAGATACCATATACGATGCACTGGACCATCTCCTGTGGTCTAGTGCTTTGTCGCTGGACTGCACTTTCCCTCAGGACGCCAAAATCGCAGTTTTGCTCAACCCCGCTGAAGTTATCACCTTACGTTTTGGAGGCGTGGGTTTTTCAAAACCTTGCGAGGTACCTGCAGTATTTTATGCCGACCGTTACATGAATAGCCGTAGGGAGCTTGCCATTCACTTCCAGACTCAGATCCGTGAGATCAAGAACGAGCTCAGGAATTTAGCTCAGGTAGAAGAGGAACGAGTCAATTGCACGGGCAAGCTCTGTCGCTTCAAGCTACAAGCTTTCCAAAATAGACATGACGTTCGCGAATGCTCTACCGCGCTCATGAACTTTGCTGAGCAACTCGTTGAACGCCAGAACAAGGATGCACAGTGGCGTCAGTTCGAAGACCAATGGCAAAAGGACACACCGTATAGCATGGACGACCTCCGCCTCATCCATACATGGTCCGGCCCCTCAGTGTTTACCGACAAAGAAAATGTCGACCAGGAGAGATGGAAGCACATCATACAAGCCTGTAAAGACATGATCGAAGAAGCTGACCGATCAGTGATTGGTAAGTTCGTGATCAACCAGGCATATGTCCTACTAGAACGAGGCTCCGGAACTAATTAAAGTGCAGAATGTCAAGACAAAAGGCAGGAGTTGAACCACTATCTTAATGTAGTTCGCAAACGACTCACTTGCCAAGAACATGAAGCTAACAATGACCTTTTCGTGTTTCGCTCGCATGGTGATGCTTACCACCCTGAGTATTGGAATCCATCTGCGAAATATTTTCTGCGCGGAGTGGCTACTACCGCCGATGTGGCCTACGTCTGCGTTCGAGACGTAGAAGACCCGTCCAATCCTGGGGAGAATTCCATTGTCAAGGAACAGTGGTGGAAGATTGGATACGTTAAGAGCGATGCATCACCCATCAAGTCAGAGGTAAGTGTATACGATGTCATGAACTCACCACCGTACTGACTGTCTCTGAAGAAAGTGACGCTTGACGATGTCTTACAAGCTGCGGGAACTGAAGCCAAAAGGCCAATTCTGGTATATGCTTCAGAAATAGCGTTAAATCAGGAGCGAATCCCACTCTCTGACGCTCTTCGCGTGAGTAGAGACCCTTCCAGTCTTTACCGAAACAAATAGAAAGAGAATGACTAACGCCTTGGCCAGTTATTTGTCAAGGCAGATAATCGTTCATTTCAGCAAGAACTCGCACAGGAAACAAGCTTCCGCGAGACCAAGGATCCAAATCAGGACGTGCAAATGCAGGATCAACCACAAATGGGCGTAACCGCCGCAGCTCTGTCCCAAATCCCCGCCGGAACTAGATGCAAACGGAAACATAGTGTGGGTTCGTCGGTCGCTACAAACGGTAGTATTCGAAGTGAGCTAGCTGATGTTGAACTTACGTTTGATGACCCCCATCCAGTTCGCGACGACCTAGCCAGCGGTTCCGGATCCTCGAAGCTCGGTGATGTAGTTGAATCACTTGCCAAGTGCCAAACTCACGAATACGAGACGCTGGAGCGCGGAGAGGAGAGCGAAGACAACAATACTCAGACTCATAACTACGGCGATCCGAAAAATCGAGACATGGACACTAACTCTACTTCTAAGATACCGGAAATGAGTGAGCGCAAAGGAAGTGTGGCTGCATTTCTAGCTCGACCAGGAAATTCGGCGCTAAATCCCATTGACTTGATGGACTTGGATACGGAGCATGAAATTAGGGGCGGCTAGCATCCTCAGCGATTTCGATTACTCCAGCAGCTCTGGCTATTCTGCCTCACCATGGCAGTAATGACTTTTACGACAATGGAATGGGTCTACCATCGAATATCCTGTCGCAGATGAATTACAAAGCATCACTGTGCTTACTCCTCGAACGTTTCCCCAGCGAACTGGTTTTCCCACCTTGTCATGGGACGTTAGATGTCAGGGTGCGTTTGCAACGTCGTCGGCTAGTTCAGTTAATGATGAAAGGGTGTATTTAGGAGTCAATCTGGTTTCGCCCCGTCTTGTACAAAATGATACCCACACCCTGAGGAGGCATTATAGCATAAAACCCCTACAGTCATATCATAAACGTTAGGCTTTCTCTCAAATCACCCAGGGAAACAGATAGATAGACTATTAGAAGTGAGAAGACAGCGAGGCCAGCATTCTAATTAAAGCGATAGCCCGATATGCACTAAATCATAGAACATAATACATGCACTTTGAGCATCGTGGACCTCTGATAGATATCCAAGAGTAGCTTATCGGTCTTATGCTGATGTTTATGACGCAGTGTTGAAAAGTAAACTATAATAAATATCTACAAATACAAACACTATACGGAGTATAGAAGCTTCGAGAACATTCCATGTAAGTAAATTTTTAGCCTACCGTAATACCTTTAAAGGGGCATTAAAGGGCCCACTTATAGTTCAAGGTAGGTTAGGTACTTAGTAACCTCCCTTGTGTACAAGGAATCAAAAAGACGGAGTTACCTACATATGTAAGTAGGTATAGACACAACAACTTGGTTCTCTTAGGTTTGGACCAGTTTTCACCAAAAATCTGTTGTCAAGAAGAGACGCCTGTGTATTTGGCCCACTAGTCGCATGATCACTCCATTACACAGGTAGGTATCACCTGTGTCAAGCGAACTGCGCAGGTGATGACAACCTACCTAATGTACCTACCTAGGTACAGTAGGCACAACTATAAGCACATGCAGGTGGGCTCTCACACCCACTGGCAGCACATCATACCTACCACACCCATAGGTACTTAGGTAGTACTAGTATTAGGTGTAGTATCTACACTTACCGGGAAGGTTCCCTACATGTAGGTAGGTAGCGAGGTAGGTCTCCCTTACCTCTTAACTCGTGTGTGCTACCTAGGCAGTCTCTGGGTGCTACCCCGCGACCCCACCTCGATTGGGCGTCATCGTCCAGTCGGCCCAGTCTCTCCAGGTTAGCCTGGTTAATTCTCCAGCTTTCCAAGCTTTCCACTCTGCTTTGCCGTGCCTCTCTTACAGCAACCGGCGCATGTTCTTTGACCGCCTTGGTTTGGCTAATCGCTTCTGCTACAAGACCCATCGACCTATCGACCCATCCACCGTCCTCTTATCCAGCAGCATTGCAGTTCAAAAGGAACAGAGAAGACCGGATGGAGTGAAACACCAGACCTTCACATCCTATTATTTTGGTTGCGGAATCATCCTCATCACCACCACCACCAGAAACATATCCTTTCCTCAAGGGATCTCTCTCATCGTAGATATCACACCCCACGTACCGACATCACATACAGCACATCTGCAAATCAGTTCCGGTGATCGCTACTGGAGTCACCACAGTCTCATAACGTCACTCTCCATAATCGACCCTCTGCTCACTCCCTATCACTCGCCCATTCTCTCTGCCACCACCCACTGTTCCGACCCTTCGCGAAGCTTCTACCCAAGACAGCTTTCGCCAGTAGCTAGTTGGGGACCTCGCTCTCTAGTGACTTCTACTCAACAAGCTTCAAAGCATTTGACTTTCTCCCCAGGCATCTCCACCTCTACCTATCATTCACCCGCCTGGATTAGCCTTTCCCTTTTCCACCTAACAACCTACCTTGGTACCAACAACCTACTTCCAAACCCCCAAATTCGATGCTGATTCGCCAATTATAAACGTCACTAAGGGACATTGCTGTGTCTGTTTTACCTACCAGCCTATTCTTCCAATTTAAGTGTAATCACTTCCCCCTTCCCTCTCACTCGTCCTCTACTCGTACCATCAATACCCATACTACACTTGTTCTACCTCTACCACCATGGTGAAGGAAACGAAACTCTATGACCAACTCAACGTCAAGCCTGACGCAACACAGGATGAAATCAAGAAGGCCTACCGGTAAGCGTCACTCCCCTAACTCATTTTATTCTCTCTTAATCGCGGCTTTGGCACTACCTCTTGTGCTTATTTACTAACATACTTACAGTAAAGCTGCATTAAAATACCATCCAGACAAGAACAAGGATAACCCAAATGCGGCCGAAAAATTCAAAGAATGCTCCCAAGCCTACGAAATTCTCTCCGATCCCGAAAAGCGCAAGATATACGATCAATATGGGCTAGAGTATCTGCTTCGCGGTGGCACCGCTCCGCCCCCGGGAGAAAATCCTTTTGCTGGCGGAGGCGGCCTGAACGGCGGGTTCCAAGGTTTTGACTTCGGGAGCGGCGGTATACCCGCCGGTGGACGGTCCTTCCACTTCACAACAAGCGGTGGCGGTAACCCCTTCAATTTCAGTAATCCCGAGAACATTTTTGCCGAATTCATGCGCGGTGGCGGAGCTGGTGTCGGAGGAGAAGACGACGACCCCGCCTTTGCCCAGTTCTTTAGCGGTGGCATCCCTCGAGCCTCTGGGGGTAGATCAAGCCGAATGCGTGGATACGCAGGCTCGGACCCATATCAGGGTGGCGCTACGAGGGATGCTGCACCTGAAGTCACCACCGTGGAGCGTGCGCTGCCACTAACTCTAGAAGAGCTGTTCAACGGTATCACGAAGAAGATGAAGATTAAGCGCAAGACATTCGACCAGAGTGGCAAGAGAACAACCAGCGACCAGGTGTTAGAAGTCCCGATCAAACCTGGCCTGAAGAAAGGCAGCAAGATCAAGTTTAAGGGTGTAGGTGACCAGGAAGAGGGTGGCAAACAAGATTTACATTTTATTGTTGAAGAGGTAAGTTCTACCGGGTAACTTTCATCCTTGCTGATGATAATGATGATGAAAGGGCTAATGAAAAGCACAGAAACCACACCCATTATTCGTTCGCGATGGTGATGACCTTATTCACACGGTCGATCTCGATCTCAAAGAGGCGTTGACTGGCTGGAAGCGGACCGTAACAACCATCGATGGAAAACAACTCAATCTCGAAAAGGGTGGTCCGACCGCGCCTGGTATGTCGGATTCATACCCCGGACTGGGAATGCCAATCTCGAAAAAGCCGAACGAACGCGGAAATTTTATCATCAAGTACAATGTCAAGTTTCCCACCACTTTAACGCCCCGGCAAAAGCAACAACTCAAAGAGATCCTCTAGTAGCTGGAGCCTCGAAACAATTGAGACGGCTTGTATACGGGAAATTTGATTAAATAATAAACGGAGGGCTTCTTGCTATATGCATAATGACGAATTCCACGATTTTCTTTCCAACAGCATTATACTAAATACTTGATCCCAGGTTGCCATAATTATCGATGACGGCTAGGGATATAGAGCGAGGATTCGACGGAGTCGACGGAGCATGGCGCTGTTAGACCAACTAAAGGCTAATAGGTCGCTCTTTTCGTTGTCTAATCGCGCGGTTTCGCTATTTTTCTTCGGCTTCCATACTACTCGAGGGTCATTGAAAGGGAGTTTAGCAGGTTATGAATGTACTGATTTCTCTTAACGCCAATGACATACTCTCTCTAACATCAGGTACCGTGACTCCATTCTGTATTCATAGAATGGCGACGTAACCAACTACAAGTGTATATAGATCAGTGTAATAATAGTCGCAGAAATTGAGGCTTCTTTTCTTCGCCTATATTTTGAATATTACTTACGATGGGATCTATAGAGACTGTGTGTAAATTGTAATCTACAGAGAAGAGGCTTTAACAGTGTTCTAGTGTGATCACCCCTTTTTTACTTTTCCCTATATAAATACGCACTCTCTGGCTAAATCCTAGTTTCCAGATGCCGTTTCTAACGATACCGGCTTAATAAAGGCGAAACTTAACCTTTAAAAACAATCGACCATGATTTCTTCATTGCACCCTACGTTACCACTATCACTACCAATGTGCGACAGGCCGCTACCTCTCCTCATAACTAAAGGATTCTGGGTCGTTGTCTACTTGCGGCCACGCCCGCACCGCGTAAACAAACGAGAAACAGTGGCAAAGCAGATTGTCTAGAGAATGCAGTCCTTGAATATTGTTCCTCTATTATCTCCTTATCTCTCTCTACGAGCCCCCTGAAGCCATGCTGCCAAGAAGAGGTCATTTGCAGAGGAAAGTATAATTATTGCGTAACTTGTCGACGCGTTTAAAATTGTACCGAGGCCATTCTCCGGGATATCATAGGTCATCCCCAAGCCCCTCACGCATACATATATCCGACCATGATCGCTTGGCTTGGATGTGATGGTGTCGCGTCAGTGGGGGGCAGACATAAGCTATTCGCGATTTGCTGAAATTGCCAATAATACCTGATTCTCGGCCTCGAAGACAAGGAGATTGAGACGACCAACGAACCCTTCCCGCGTAAGTAAGATGTTCTTTGATTGGATTGATAAGAAGATATCATCAGAACAAGGTGAACTCCTTGGAACTGCCAATTGGTATCGTGTTTATACTGTAGCCTAGAGAGGGGGCTTCACAAAAGATAAGATGTAGAAGAGTCAGGTTTCTTTGATATTCTAATATTGTTGTTATTATTATCATCTCTAACCGGATACATTCGCATCCCGTGCTCTTCCTGATGCAGAGGTACGCATAGGTAAACAAACGGGTTTCCCGCTCCCCTGGCCCCCGCGTCAATTCGTTGGTCTCATGAACACCCACCCGTATTTACGGAACTAAAGGGAAGCGAGTAGTACGCAATCAGCGGCAATGCTGGTACATGATGGATATCTATGGCTTGGTACTATTGTTTTTTTCGTTTTTTTTTTGTTTTTGTTTTTTTGGTTCGGGAAAACGGTACTACCTGCATATGCTTCCCGTAGGCGAGTTCCGTATAAGGACATACTATGCCTCGGAATCCTCTTCTTGTTACAGTCAGCTGGTTGCCAAGACGCGTACGTACACCAGCTTCCGTGTCTCGAGAGCTTCTTGTTCCAAGATTTTTTTGACGGTGATAGATCACGCTCACGCTCGATATTAGGCAACCGCATAATAGGGCACGTTTCCGGTTTCTCGGTAGTGGTAGATTGTTGTGGGGGGTTTTACATTGCTTATCTCTCCTTTTTCTTGTGCGTGTGTGTGTGTTGCTATTGATGATTATTTGAGATTTTGAAATTTGGTTTCTTCTTGATCTAGGGATTACCCTGCTCACATGGAGCATGATTCTTTCTATGCGGTTCTCAAGTGAGGCGCCTTGGCTTTGATTACTACGCGTATGGGCTGTGATTTCCTCGATGCTGAAAGTGATTACAAGGCTAGAATTTTATCGAAACTTGGGTAAATAATCACGGTTAGTTCTCTCCCTTTACATTAGATTATTTATCTTGAACGCTATAAGGCTCCTCGCTTTGTGTATTTAGCCATACCCAAGCCACGAAGATCTAAACCTCCAAAGCTTCTATATAAGGAAGAAGAGCTTCTCTGGTGCTTCAAACTGAACACAAAGCGAATAACTAGTGTTCTTATATAGCTTGATAAACGATATTATTTTCGTTGGTTTTGTTGCAGCCCCCATTGCGAGTGTTCTTCACTCGAATATATGGTTTCATGGAGTCTCGTGCTGTAAGAGGATAAGCACATCGATAAATACATATGTACATCACTCTACCCCTGCACCTTAAAAGAGCTTAACAAGTTGTGATATTGGGAAAGAAAACTACATCCACTAGCTTTAGTGTGGAAGCAGGAATAGACTAATTGATGCTGGGTACGTAAATTTGCCTACGTTCTCGAGATATGTCTACTCGAGGGTCGAAATTTTAATTCATGGGAGCGAAAGGAAGATTCTCATGAAAGTTAGAGCACATTGGATATAATATAAGATCCCTAGAATCTGTGTTGTGATTTGTTAATCGGCCTCTTGGAAATTTTCTTATTATTGGGATGTGGTTGCTGTGTCCAACCCAAAAGGATAGTTAGTGTACAGCTCACCGTAATACATCTGTTATAACTACGTCTAAAGCCATCAGGCTACTATTATTTAGTAACTGCATTGCACAACTCGCCGTTATTTTGTTCTTTCCCCCTTCTCCTTACTCGACTTGCAAATTCCTTCTGGGGCCCAAGTTTTTGTGCTATGGATGATTCTTTCCATAATCACTCCTTATGACTAGTATTATATTTCATTGAAGTATAGGATAGGAACCATGCCTAGCCGCTGCTGTAATCACTGGTCTCTCTCCGCTGTTATCTGTTCTATGCTGTATTAATAGATGCATTAGCTAGCAGCAGTCACCGGAATAAGCAGCCAATGGCAATTTTCGGAAAGATTATCCGCCCATCAGCTTCGCTTACAGCCTACCCTATAAACGACGATCTTTCTGTATAACCAGGCATGGCCACAATGAAAAATACTTAGTACGTCTAGGTGGCGGCTTATGCCTCGCCTTGTGCGCCTTGAGATCATCCTCGGACTCGATGATAAACACGCACTATGGCTGGTATTCTAGGTCATGTGATGTAATGATCGCCTCGTCCGTACGTCGGGTGTAGCGTTTGTCTCAGATCTAATTGTCTAGGATGTCATGATCCTCCAGCCCTTATGCAAGGCGTATCGCAGGAACAGATGAGAATGTACCTTGCTTATGGTGATTTAAATAATAGTATTGAAGATTTCTCGAGTCATTGTGATTCCACGTACTATCCGCCGATCTGTCCTTGCTGCCACACGAAAACTTCGAACACCATAGCAGACGCTTTGATGCCTGAAACTATAGTCTGCAATATTGATTCGTCTATTTCTCCCTATCGCCACGACGAATTACACTGGTGAGGAAGGATGCTGCCAGAGCATTAGCGCCACATTTGAAGAATTGTTCTGCCCTATTAAATCTGGGAGCTGGATGCAAGGTTTCAGGCGAGTCTATTCTTACAATCTATTGCACGACTAAGATCTCGTCCCCCCCTTTATGTATTGGTATCGTGTTAGACAGCACTGGGACACTTAATCAGTTATTCGGAAGAATCCGAAACAGCAAACAGCTCGGCTGTTTCCCAGTCTATGGAATTTTATAAACAATTATTGGAAGCAAACACGCTCTTCGTTTATGAAATAATACCGAGTCTGTTGTAGGCTGTAGCTGTTGTATGCCAAGAACTAGGCTTATCCATCTACTGACATCCTTGCAACTGCTTGCGCCGGTTACATGCTTAGTCCTTCTAGCTTACCTGCATGTATCCTACCTCTCGCCTCGTAATTCTCAAAGGGTCTAGGTTAGTAGGTACTTGCTACGTACCAAGGTTAGCTAGTCAAAATGGTACGATTAAAGCTATTTTGCCCGTAAATAGTTGACAGTATGGTACACCAGAGATGGACCGTCGCGCCACATTTAAGATGGTTTGACGAATGACGAATGACGACTGATTAGATCTCAGGTGCCAGTCTGTATGCAGTTAGTATCAATTCCGGTACGCTGGCATCTCATATCCGCCCCTGCAAGAAACAGGATTCGAGTCCATCGGCGTTTACGAAACTAGGCGACTTGTTGCAAATGCGACGATTACACACAATGGTTTTCAGAGAGGGTATTTGCTGAAACACGAGTAAGTACCGAGTACCGTGGTATTGCAATCTCGAAGCAGCCCTATGCAGGTAATGTCGGGTCTGAGCCGTTGCTTGCAATGGAGATCGTGGCTTGGATGACGGGCCTATTAGGTGTAACGATGGGAACCAAAATCCTCACCACCATACAATCGCTGAGCAACCCCCAGATCAGAGTCAACGTCACGCTACTCCGTGAATACGACTCAGCTCCACGGCTTTAGTCCTAGTAGTATCCAATTCGCCTTGGCCATAGAGAACCGATATGCTACGCTTTAGTCCACCGCCTCTGGACTTTTGTAAAAGTACAATGCAGGTACATTGGAGCTTGCAGGGTCCAGTCCTGGCTAGAACCCATTCCTTTCGACGACACATGTTGAAACTCAGGAGAGTTCATTCTACGACCTGGACTTTTGAAGCACGCATTTAGATGTTCAATGGGCTTACCGGAAAATCGACAATGAATAATCATTTAAAGACAAACAATGACGCTGCTAATAATACAGTCTTTCCCTTCATCTCATATTGCAGGGAATTATTCCTTGCGGGCAAGTAAGCAATCACAGCGAAAGCGTACATACGTCTATCTTCTACCTGCCAACTTACCAACTCCGTGGTGTGGCAATTTCTCTGCATGGAGCGTACTATGTAAGGGATTTGATTCACTGTCTTGCCCAGATATATGAACAAGATGGAGTCCATCCCTGAGGTCCTACTTAAATGCCAGACTCTCGCTTGGACATGTGCTCCATCTTCGGTGTCAGAGACCAAACCCTTGCCCAAGATGCCGACCAAAGGAGAACGTTCTAAGGGTACCATCTTGATCACGGGCTTGAACGGCTATCTAGCCGGCCGGACAGCTGAGCTAGTTTTGCGAAAAGGATACCGAGTCCGAGGTACCGTCCGTGACAAGTCAGCGGGCCAGAAAGTGAAGGCCGCCCTCCGTCACTTAGGTTATTCTGCGGATAATATCGATGTAGTGCAGATATCTGATATATGCCGACCCAACTCCCTTAAATCCGCTGCTGATGGTATGGTAGTAGGAATATGTGTCCTATCAAGATATATGCTAATTGCTTTTTCTAAGGATGTTGTGCGATTTTCCACCTTGCTTCACCCGTGGCCGAGATATGGACACTCCCTCCGTCAGAGGTGGTCCGTATAGCGGTGGAGAGCACAGCGAGCGTTCTGAGTGCAGCTGTGAAAGCCGGTCGTACCATGAATAGTGTGGTACTTGTGTCGTCGGCAGCGGCCCTGTTTGACCTCCCCATGGAGAACCGGCTGTATACAGAGATGGACTGGAACGTGGAATCCAAGCAGATTGTTAAACGAGATGGCGAACAAGCAGGGGGCTTCCACGCATATCTTGCTAGCAAGACAGCCGCAGAGAAGTTCTTCTGGAATTTCCGGAATGATCACCGGCCTTCATTTGGAATGACAGCACTCCAGCCCACGTAAGATTTCCCAATGAATAGGTATCTTGGATGGTGCTAATCATTACTCGCGTTATAGATATTTCATTGGACAGCCACTGATACCATGGAAAACATCTGCGGATATCCCATATTCGAATAGCGACTTCTGGAAGGTCGTATCAGGCGAGGAGGTGCCCGGTCCCATGATGGTCTACAGCGACACGGTCGACATACGGGACGTAGCACGAATGTTACTGTGGTCAGCACAGCATCCGGAAAAGGCCGACGGCGAACGTTTCGTATGCTCTTCAGCCGTGGGTGGTGGACAGGCTATTGCCGATATATTAAGAAAGCACATGCCTCGCCTGAAGATTCAACCAGGACAGTATGGGCAAGGATACTTGCCTGATTATAAGCCCATGGCTGGTGTTCCTGGATTCGACTCAAATAAGGCTGTCTCAATGACCGGCAGGGATTGGATCCCATATGAACAGAGCGTTTTAGACCTCGCGAAGTTTCTAAGGCGGTATCTCTCATGATACTAGGGGAGTAGCGAAGTAAGGGATCTTATTGGGCTATGTATTTATATCCGTAGATTTTTCTGGTCTTTTTTTCGTTCGCATTTTTCTTCCACATAACACCTCAGACAATCGAATACCGCTTTCTTTTGCGCTTGATATTACTGTATGCCTAAGTGAGTGAATAGGGGTTTGTTGGTGGTTGTTGAGTGTTCTTCAAGTCCCAAGTGAGATATCAAGAATATAAGGACAGCAGTTATTGCGAAAGAAAAAGAGCAGGTAGAACAGACATGCGCAGGTTTCAATTGATAACTAACTTCCCCATCTAAAACTAAGCGAATTAATTATTCGAAGGCCACAGGAGGTGTAGGTTGAGCCTATCTCCTGAAAGCTTGCGTCCCGTTAAGCGCTGAGTCCATGAGGCTCACTTCAATATATAGTCTTTCAAGGTTTCACGGTCCCCTGTCCCTAGTGTAACATATACCCAGTCCCTTGAAAACCGCCTTTGGGAGGTGTTTTGAATTTTTAAATTTTACTCAACAGGCCTAGCGTCTGCTAATACACCTTATACTATGATGATCCTGCTCCATGTCTAATCTGGATCTATAAAGGCATGAGAATAACTATTGTCTAGTGAAGTAGTATGTTACCTAACTTTAATTTTCTGTCGGGTGCTCAACAAGCATATAAAACGCAGGGGGGTGGTGTAGCATTTGTATACTATCAAGGAGATATCAACTCAAAAATACGAATGCCCAGCCAAGGTGGTAGTTAAACTATTCATTAGCTGTACAATGTCTCGAGAAATGACCCATTTGTTCACCTTGCACCGGTTCGACTTTGAGAATAAGCACTGGAAGAAGAGATGAAGGAAACTTGTAAGTCAGTATCTGGCTCGATTGGGATCTCCTACCCTAGAAAGGTTTATGAATGTAAATGGGGCAAAATTCTTACATTCGACTTCATTTAATACCGTGGGACGATCCGTGGTCCACAGCATCTGTTAGCGTTAGCCTTGTTGAAAGCCGAGAACGTTCAGGCCATTTTCTGCGGGTGGCGTATAAAAATATTCTGGTGACAAGGGTTAGTATACCATTGGTTGATCTCATACCCACCCGAGTCACGGCGTTTAGGGAGTTAAGACGAGAGGAGTTTGAGGCATTTTGGTAGTCAATTCAGTTCCATGATTAGATAGGTATTTGGTATATTGATTGGAGAGCCGTAAACGCCTGATGACAAATTCAGATTCGCATCACATTAGCCGTGAAGATAACAAACAGCGTAATAGTATATCCTGGTATCAACCTCGTTGTCGCGTATTCTATGAGAAACAGAGACTCCCCCATATTCAAAAAGCGCATTGGGCGACCATCGTCCTCCCTGTAGTGATGAAGCCTCCCCTGACTAACAATGTCCCATAATAGTCCGCTTAAGCGTGGGTGAGGAAGTAGGTTCCAGCTAGAGACTCGCCAAGCCCTAGCTTCTTCTCGGCATCCGCCTCATTCCACCACAGCCTAGCCGTCAACTTCACCTCCTCGCCCACCTTAAGCGAGCTCCTGATCTTGGCAGCATCTAGTTCCTTAGGCTGCTCAAATAACATGAACACATAACGGTGTGCCGAGCTGGGCTTGGGAGGCCCCGGAGGTAGCCACGGGATTATCCAGTCCGAGCCGCCCTCGAGCGGTGCGAAGCCGTCCTCGCCGGGTGCGCCAGCTACGAGGTCAAAGTGCATGCCGTGCAAGATGGGACCTAGGAAGGACCATGAGGGGAACGGTGCGTCCAGATCGACGGAGATGAGGAGATATTTGGCACCGGGCTCCGACTTCAGCGCGCTCGCGGCGATGGACAGCGTCGGCGTCGGTGTGGCTTGTGGAATGGTGAGGTTCTCACCGGCCTTCGAGAGGGTGACTTCGGGGAAGTGTAAGCGGAGTTTGGCGTCAGCCGCCAGTGCGTTTTGCACGCTCGGGGGTAGCGGTGCCATTATGTAGGGAATAAAAATAAAAATAAAAATAAAATATCAGTGTTATTCTGCTACGTTCTGAGGTATCTTGTGAAATAAAAATAATTAGAAGAAATGGTTGGGTATCTTTCGCTCGCTATCAGTAGATATTTTTCCTCTCTATTTAGCATAGCTACTGCACTACAGCTTTTATACCCGAAGCAGGGGAGCTATACCTCCCCGGTCAGGAACCGGACCAGGACCAGCCGTGGTCGGCTCGTTTCCGTGGGCAAATTCGCTACTACCTTCCCTAACTCTACGTATAGTCGTGGTACCGATCACATACGCATACAGTAATCTTCTATGCGCTTGGTGTGTGACGAATGGATCCCTGTTCTCATTTTGCATTTTGCATTTTGCATTTTGCATTTTGCCGCCTGCCCAACATTCGACGGTTCATCCTTCATCTTATGGCATGTGATCTGGTGTGCGATTTGTTTTGGGCTCAGTTGGTCGCGCCCGTAGCGCCCCGGACAATCTCCAGTCTCCAATGTCTAATAGCTACTTCTATTCGCTGAATTAATAACATTTGTTGAAGCCTAGGTATTGTTTCGGGGTTCGGTAGTGGACCCGAGATTGGCGTTGTTAGAGAACTAAAGGATGAGCAAACATGACCAAGGCCCAATAGAAACTTGACAACACTAGTTATGAGCGTCTTGTGTTGTACATATTCAATTCGCAATGGTTAAATGGATACAGTAGGTTATTGGTAATACTCATGCTAGGGTATTGCAATCATGCTATTCTCATGAGGGCTCTTAAAGATTCGATCTAAACCGTATTTATACAGAATTAAAATACTAAGACACAAGCGACCGAGGGCACATAACAATTTAAATAGTTCGTGTACAGTTCGTGTAAGAAGAGGTACATAGTAGTGATAGCAGTCGGAGCCGAATCGGCCAACCAATTATTACGCTAACCAGTGCATGCAGCCCGGAGATGTCCGAGGCGGAAGCGAGCAGCCCGGTTCTCGGCCCCCGAGATACTCAACATCCCTCATTATCAAACGGGGTTTTCATACAACAATATTACATCACACCCTCCCTCCCAGGCTAAACGTTGATTTGATTCGGCGATACAACTATCGGGCGATGAAATGACGTGAGCTTATATCAAAATTACCCAATAGCATGATTCTTTCGTCGCTTGCGTACAACTTTATAGAATTTTAGCTTGCTGAAGTAACTATGATTCGTGGAAGATCGCGCCCTGGTAGCTCAATTGGTTAGAGCGTCGGACTTTTATTCACCTTGCGGTAGGATTGCGATCCGAAGGCTGCGGGTTCGACCCCCGCCTGGGGCGTTGTTGTTAGCCTTTTCGTTTTGTCTTACACAATATTCTTTTCCACCATTCTTTTTTTGGTCTGTTCAGGTGAAGACTCCTGCGCGGCAGGGTTGAGCGAAGGAGTCCGGCGGGGAAATAATGAGAAGCTATCGACTGATTCTTGGTTCTAATTTAGGTAAGCTTAACATTTTCTGTTTGAGGGTTAGTTAGATGAGTAAAGTAAAGAGGCCATTTGGATTATAGACTACTCAATAAATGGTCGACATTTAAAAACACTATCGACTAAACATACCATTAGAAATAGTTAAGGGGAAATACGTGAAGTTCTTAATTCCTGATTAATGTGCAGTGATAGCCTTGTATTAGTTTGTTACGCTTTGCGTTTCTTTTCCTAGGTTGTAATTGTGCATTTTCATTAATAGTAAGTACACCGTCTTATAATTGCAAGACGCTTACAGCTATGAAGAAATGAGAGAACAAGTGCTTAAAAAAGCCAATGAAAAATATAACACAAGCTCTATTCCAACGCGATTATAGAAGTGAATAATTCCCAGAGCTTGGCGGGATTTAAAAGTATGGCGTGTGTAATTAAGATAGTATTAGAAGCTGGGGAGTCTTATGTAATAACCCAACCCCAGAATGATACACAATACAAACACACAACTAAGTATTAGAATATAGACTAAAAGGAGAGACCCGAAAAAAACTGATTGAAGTATAAGGACTACCTAATATGCTAGATATATATAGTCTACTAGCTATTGATGCACCTTGCATTAATCTGAAATATGTGCGGATCAGCTCTTAAGTAGGTCAATGTTTGACAAGTTAGCTACGATATACAAAGCGTATCTCTATTCTCGATACCAATCATCACCAGTCGAGACCTTCAAGCAAAGATTTAACCTAGTATAAAAAATGTAACCAAAGGGCGCAGCCATCGGTATGACTCATCCATCCACGTTCCGATCAGGGGCGGGACGGCATCCGATTGCATGCCAGACCCGGGTCACCAAGGTTCAGTCCTGAGCCTATTCGATGGGCTTGCTTCACATACCGTTCCAATCGGCTCGCTAATAGTTACTAATGTAGTCTGTGGGCAAGACTATATTGGCAGAGTCTATTTGGAGCTATAACCAAATTAGCAGGTAAATGCAGAGCTAGAAGCAAGGTCCACTTGATCTCTGTGGATTCCATACCTATGAGCAACGAGAAGAGAGCACCTATTATCACCTGACTACGCGTCAACGCAGCTGGGGTAGTTATTCTTGTGGAGGCGATGATTCACATACAGACGCGAGGAGCAGCTACTCGATTAGCGGTATCGGGTTGGTGTCTATGCGGAGTACATAAAAGCAGCATGCACTCGCATCTGGCTGATCAAGAAGCGCGGGGTCCGGGTCTACGACGATTGATGTTGCAATACTCTATTATCTCTTGTCCCCGCATGATTTAATAATCTCCTCATTTTTCTGACACAGAGACCATCTACCGCACCGTCGCCATGCTGTCTGCAAGAGGAGCACGCTGGGCAAAGACCGACTATGCTCACGGCGTACGAAACCTGTATGACCCGGTGAAGAATCCTCAAGGTGCGGTGAGGTTCGACAATGCGGAAAATGTACAGTGATGAACCTTATAAGAAGAATATAATTAGAAGCTCTGGTATGGGTGCTGACGATTCCTTAGGTGCTCATGCAGTCTGAGGTGACAGAATTCATTAACGGGCTCGTAAGTTCGACGGTTTCCCAGTTGGTAATTAGGGGTTAGCCAGCCTCAACAACTAATGTGAAGATTATCACAAAAGAGCTTTGACCCGTCAACCTGCGGGTACGGCGAAGGCTACACGGGCACTCTACGGCTTCGAAAGGCCATGGCGAACCATCTCAACGAGCACTTCGCGCCCGCACACGCCATCGACGCCGAAGAAATCACCTTTGCTGCTGGAGTGACCAATCTCAACGAAGCCTGTGCGCTGGTGACCTGTAACCCGGATGCCGACGAAGCTATCATGCTGGGCCGCCCGGTATATGGCGCGTTCTCGCTTGATCTCTGTCTGCGAACTGGGTAAGAAACAATCGTTAGATTAATTAGATATTTAATCATCCCAGGTTCTGACTTCTTTGCTACAGCGTGGAGCTGGAGTATGTCTCGGTAGGCGATACAGATCAGTTCACGCCTGCATGCGTTGCTGCGTTCGAAGCTGGATACGAAGCGGCGAAAGCACGCGGCAGGAACATCAAGACCCTGCTAATATGCAATCCTCACAACCCTCTCGGTGAGTCAGCATATACCCTTGTCGACTGGAATGATGATGGTCCTGAGACCTTGGCCAGGCCACTGTTATCCTCGCGAAACACTCGTCGGCCTTTTGCAGCTCTGTGCTCGAAAGGGCATCCATCTGATCAGCGACGAGATCTACGCGCTCTCCGTGTACGATAGAAGCGACCGAAAACCCGAGGCGTTTACGTCCGTGCGATCCATCGACTTCTCGGGAATCATTGACCCCAAGCAGGTCCACGTTCTCTACGGGATGTCAAAGGTCCGTCATAGTCTCCCTCCTCCCCAAAATATCCATGTGGCACATGTGTCTTAACAGGCTGCATTGTAGGACTTCAGCATACCTGGGACGCGTCTAGGATGCGTGATATCACAGAATCCCGAGTTTAACAACGCCGTGCGCGCCATCTGTCGGTTTGCGTCGCCGTCTCAGTTTTCCATGCACATCGCCGCTAGCTTCCTCGAGGACCAAGCCTTCGCCCGATCGTATTTCGAGAAGTCGCGGGCTCGCTTGCTACACAATCGGCTGCTGGCCGAGTCGCTGCTTTCCGCAGCTTCCCTCAATTTCCACAATGATGGGTATGATTTTATTCTCTCCCCCCCCCTCTCCCTCGTTCTGGCCGTCAAGACTGGGCAGAATTTCACTGCAGCTGCTTGTTCCTTGCTTGCTGGCTCTGGCTAAATCTTAATCTATACGATAGGAATGCCGGGTTGTTCATATGGTTAGACTTGAGCTTCGCGCTTCCCCTCAAGGAAGCAAACGGGGATGGTTGGCTGGCAGAGAAACTGCTATCGGAGCGGCTAGCGAAAGCTGGCGTGACGATGTCAACGGGCAAGGCGTACCGAGCCCCATTACCAGGCAGGTTCCGTCTTGTATTCTCGCTCGACGAGGACAGTGTAAGAGAGGGAATTCAGAGGTGAGTAGCGTAGTTCCGGTAGGGCTACTATGTGTCCGTCTATCGCTAACGCTTGATATGTAGGATAAGTCGTGAAGTTCGAGGTATATCTACGTGATAGACGCACTCCCATCATACGTAAGAGAGACTTAGATACTCTAATTGCAGATAGCATTGGCAATTGAAGAGAACGCTAACAAGTGAATGGTAACGTTCACCGCATAGAATTGATGACCATGAAATCTATGCCACGGAAGATCTCCTACTACATATCAATATCAGAAAATCATAATCGAGATGGGAGACGCTGCGTAAACCGGTCTTAGCCTTTGGTAAAGCCGATATGGTCTCTCATATACCTCCAGTAAAGCTATAAGGAGACACGAAAAAGCAACCCTAATACCTCTTTCCTCCCATACCATCCGTGCAATCGTAGGAATTTTGAAATCGAGCGAAGCCGTACCGACTATATGTATTCCGAGAGGGTGTTGCTTCCAGAAGGGATCGTCTAGGTTCTAGGCTAGAGGTAGAAGGTTGCCAAGTCAAAGGATCGGTAAGATTGCTATTTTGACGTTGAATATACATACAACACGCTGGAGGTAATATTTGGACATGATGGTAGATAGGTAGAACAACAAGCAGGACTCTTCCGTCCTCATCTATAAAGAAACATCAACACAATAGGGTATCCATAACAAATATTCATCGTTTCCAAGTAACACACCGGTCTTCAGGGGTATCCAACTGATCCAAACCCACGCTCGTTAAAATCATAACACGCTGCCACTCCAAAATCCAAAGCCGAGTTAAATTTATCTTTCAGATCGTAAGCCGTGTAGAAGTGGCCGACAATGCTACTAGCTTAACTATAATAGGCCCAATAAATGATAAGTCACCAGGCCGATCATGGCTGCCGCGACTGGCAACCCAAATAATCTTGGCACAGACTTTCTAGCGCCCGAACCTCCTGAATCTTCCGACTCCCCGCCTGAACTGACAACTTGCCCGGATGAAGCAAGTACTTTCTCGCCCGACGGGTATCGGATATTATAGACAGGGTCTGTTGTCAGGGCGACGGGGTCACCCAAAGTATGGGAGCAAGTAGGTTGATTGGCGGTGGGCCAATCCAGAGTGCATTTCTCATCATGACCCCAGGAACAAATGGCATCCTGAATATTGTATAAAACATAGTTTTTGGCGACCCAGCTGTCGGGCTGCTCAAGACAGCTCGCGAGGAAGTTGATACTGTTCGACGCGCTGAGGGGCAACTTATGGCCGTCCGTATGAATGAGACTAGAGCAGTCCGAAGGGTCTTTATATTCGAAATTCATCGCAATAGCGCCACCCGAAGTAGGCTTTTTAGTTGCCGAGTATCCGGTCACGAGATAGTTCCAGGCATCGTAGCTGACATCGTGAGTGCCCTGGGATGAGTCGATGCGGAGCAGCTTGACGGAGCGGTCGCCATAGCTCAATGACACGCAGATGTTATTACAGTCTACGGAACCTGGCCAGTAGGCGATGCGGTCGGTGTCCACCTTGCAACCAAGGACGCCAACGGAAGAGGAATAGCTGTCATGAGGTGTCGCCCACACGGCGCCGCTGGTTCCATCTCGAGCGACGACTTGAGTGAGAGGAGTTGCCAAAGCTGGCGAAGCTGTCAGAAATGACAGAAGAACATAATGAGTGTCAGAGCGCATTGTTCAATTGGTTCAATGAGTGGCTGAGGTGATTGATATGGCTTGTCTCTAATTAGGTATTAAAGTGGTCGCAAATGTCAAATGAGGGACGATGGCTGAAATGAATGAGTGAGTATAACATGTCGTGCGCCCGAAGTAGCAGTGTTGTCGCTGAGATTGTGAGCTAGCTGGCTCTTGAATGAGTCTGCGACTCGGCCGACGAACAAGTCGCGGTGTGGTTCTGCTCGACAGTGGATTCGAGTTGAATTGAATCGGATTGGCATCAAGAGAATGAACGAGGGAAAAAGGCGTGCCATGAGTCTGCATGCGACCGACTGACCGAACCTATCGTGGCCGGGCGTGATTTGACAACGGGCAAAAATTAAATGAGCATGTCCATTTTAGGCTTAGTGAAAAGACCCCGAATCTTGGAGGGAAGAGACTAGAGTCTAAAATGTGGGGGGGGGGGGGGGGAGGTGCAGATTAGGGGTCAGATCGGTAACTAAGAAATCGTACCCATCTCCTATAAATACTTGGTAGACTAAGGCTAAGTACCTAGTTACCATAAAACACGGTTTGCTGCGATACTCTAGCTTGCGCTTTCTTAACCTCGCTCTTTGATTAAGGCCTCACGATTAAAAGAGAAAGACCGAAGATCAGTAAGTAAGTGACAGATGAAGAAATTTCTATTGGTTTATCTCGTCATAACAATACCTCTGGAGGGAAACAAAGTTATATAATCCAGGATCCAAAATTCAATGCCATGCATTGTCCCATAGAGAAAAACGCCGCCGTCAAGGGTTACCATGTTTCATGGTTTTTCAGTCGTGGATATCATCAATTCGTCCAATTCATGTCTCTATATGATGGCAGCCGCATCCGCTGCGCTACCGTGGAGAACGGGGTTCACCGTCTCGTCAAAGTGCATCTTGAAATCGTCGCCCAGCTCCTTGCGCAGCGCCGCCTGGACCGCCTCGAGGACGTTGGCGAAGACGCCAAAGTTGGCCGGGTTGTTCTCGTCGTTATCTTCGCCCTGGAAGACACCCGTGCGGACCAGGCAAGTGTTCCACCCGTACATGTTGCCGCCGATGATGTCGGATGCGGGGTTGTCACCGATCATGTAGACGTTCTCGGGCAACTTCTCCTCGCCGTGGATCTGCTCCATCCATGACGCCATGACTTCATCTGCGTACTTGTACGTCGCCAGCTCTGGCTTGCCGTAGACCACACGCTCGAGATCGACGCCGGTCATGGCCTTGTACATGGCCTCGAGACCGACACGGAATGCGCCCTGTGACATACGGGGTGCCCAGTGCTCCGTCGGGCAAAGCAGATCACCCTGGGAGAAGTAGATGGGAATGCGCTGAGATTCGGGGTCCTTGGCCTTGGTCTTGAGTCGTCCATTCTGTGAGAGCAACAGGTCCATAATGATCTGAATATCGGTGGCATAGTCTCTCGAGTCCGAGAATACGAGGATGGCATTGATATTGTGCTTGCTGAAGTCCCGTGGTCGCGACATCGCCTTCTCGTATTCGGTGAACTCACGATATGGTGCAATGGTGGGGTCCCAGGCGACAATGTCGTTGGGTACGATGACATCTTTGAATCCGTACTTCTCAGCAACCTCGCGGCATCGGTAGCCAACGCCACCTACAACGAGTACCGAGTCGTAGTACGAGGCCAGCGCACTCATGGGGGTGTGAGACTGGATGAACTGTTCAGTGCTCACGGGGTTTTGTAAGATCTTGGTCAGCTGGTCGCAGCGTGCCTCCTCAGGCTTGCCGCTTCCATTGGTCAGGAAAATGTGTGGAATCTTGATCCCCAGCTCGTTGTCGCCGTTGAGGATTTGGAGAGCCCGCTTGCCCTCGGGAATGAGCAAATCACCGTGCACAAGCACACCATCAATATCGAAGGCGAAGGCCATGTTCTTAGCTTTTGAGACTTTCTTGGCTTCAATACTCTGGATTTGGCTTGCCAGAATCTCACGAGTCGGCTGAATCGGGGGCATGCCAGGCCTTGTTGGCCGGCCAGTAGTATCATCGGCATGATGAACTGATGAGAGCCTAGACCGCCTCTTGGACCGTGGAATAGGCAGTGAGGCACCGAAAGAGTTTCGAGAAGATCTTCGGTCTTTCTGAGAGGGTGAGATGCTCAGGTTGTGCATGTATTTCCCGGCTTGTGAGATTGATGATACAGTCGCGGGTATCTCAATAGGGCCCTCCCCGTCGTCACCGGGAATGGGAAGGGTATGGTGCTCATGAGATCCTACAGACATTTTTTCGTGAGGGACATTGAGTTGGGTAGGGCTAGTAGGTGCCTCTACACCAAAGTCGGACTCCTCGAACATAGGCATCTTGATATGCTGAAAAGTAGGCTCACTGCGGTACTTAGAGCTAGAGAAAAGGTGGGAATGAGGATATCTATGACGAGCCTTCTACTTCATTTATATATCTTCGGGAAATATAGGGATGCGTTCGACTGGCAGTCGCTAACCTGTCTAGTCATGGCCCGCCTGGACCCTGATTCGTCTTATACCCGGCCACCATATGTACAGGCATCATCCCACACACTTCAGAGTCCTCATTCTGATAAAAATCTCTTATCATGGCCTGCTGTCACTCGATGACGTTATCAGGAGCTGCCCTTCTGCCTAGCTGGCGTAAGGGCCCTGAAAAGTTCCCACAGAACGGATCCATTTCGATGAGAAGCAGCGGGTCGGTGGAATTGTGAGGGCATTCGGGCCCATACAAAACCCAGTCCGGCTGTCCTAGCCGATGTGTTATCATGCTTGAATGGCACCATACATAACATATGAAACTTTCAGGACTTGTCGGTCTGATAAAGGGTCCCTCGACCGTACATCTAGTGTGGACCGTGCTCCATCAGCCGTGCAGTAGCCGCGCCTGATAGTGTCTACGGTGCCCGCTTCAGAGGGTCGGTGACATCATGCGGCTCCGCCGAAACCGTCAATGACTCGACGTGACGGGAGGCTCTTCGGTAAGAATTTTCTAGCTCCCGAGGCGCCGCCGAGTGGGCTGCAATCAAAACAACCAGCGCAGAACCAGTGTTTGGGATGATCGACATTACGAATCCGGTGCGAATCGTCAGGGTCGAGGGGGATTAGCATATCTCCCAGTAAACTAGGATACGATAACCGAGGATACTTTCGAAAATTTTTAAAATTTCTTTTCCTTATTGCCGCATTTGCCCTCGTCTTATCCTTCGTACCACCCTCGGGTAGATCTTCCTACGGTGACTACTGTACAGCAGTACCCTTACTGCATTGTCTCTGCAGATTGAAGATCAATTTCCCAATAAATCCGCAGTCCGCCCCAAGGCACTGCGCACCGACCTGCCAACAACGCCGCAATGCTGCAATGATAAACAAAAGGCAAGGAAAATTCTCCATGCCTGTGGGTATCGGATGCTGCCGGCGCTCGCCGGCCTCTGCAACATTATTACGCGAGTCGAGCCATTGTTATCAGACTTGTAGGGTAGTAGTAAGCCAAGCCAAGGTAAGCCTTGCTTACATCGATACCTGGCGAGCCCTGGGTAGTGTACGCCGCTCGCTAGCTACTCTAGTAGCCACTCCGTGTGGGCGTGTCTCAGCTCCTTTACCCAGTGATAACATAGTAATGCGTCACAAGTCACAAGAGGGAATTCTAGTAGGTTCTTGTAGTTCGCCTTGCCTATTAGTACTACTCTTATTAACTTGAACAGGCCATTTACACCAGGCACTAGTATACCATTACTATTGCGTAGTTTGAATAATTCTCACTGCTAAACATCTCATAACTTTCACTAAAGTTACATCACCAGCGTTTATCTTAACAACTCTTCTACTCAGTCTCACACATTCATATTCTAAAATGCCTGTAAATACGACTACATTCACACTCAACAACGGGGTAAAGATCCCTGCGTTAGGGTTCGGCACCTTTGCCAGTGAGGGAGCCAAGGGAGAGACATACAAAGCAGTCAAATACGCTCTGGAAGTCGGTTACCGAAATTTGGACTGCGCATGGTTCTACCAGAATGAGAGCGAGGTCGGTGACGCCATCCGGGATTTCCTGAAAGAAAATCCGTCCGTGAAGCGAGAGGACATCTTCGTCGCAACCAAGGTATGGAACCACTTACACGAGCCCGAGGAGGTGAAGTGGTCGCTGGAGAACTCGCTGCGCAACTTCGGGCTCGACTACATCGACCTGTTCATCGTGCACTGGCCCATCGCGGCTGAGCGTAACGACGACTACACCGTCAAGCTCGGCAGTGACGGCAAGTACATCATCAAGAAGGACCTCACGGAGAACCCGGAGCCTACGTGGCGGGCCATGGAGGAGCTCCTGGCCAGCGGCAAGACGCGCTCCATCGGTGTCTCGAACTGGACGATACCCGGCCTCAAGAAGCTGCTGAGCTTCGCCAAGGTCAAACCCCAGGTCAACCAGATCGAGGTGCACCCGTTCTTGCCCAACGAGGAGTTGGTCCAGTTCTGCCAGGCCAACGACATCCTCGTCGAGGCCTACTCGCCGCTCGGATCCCAGGACCAGATCCCCACTACGGGCGAGAAGGTCCGCACCAACAAGACGCTCAACGAGGTCGCGGAACGCAGCGGCCACACACTCGCCCAAGTCCTGCTCGCCTGGGGGCTGCGTCGCGGCTACGTTGTCTTACCCAAGAGCTCGACGCCCTCGCGCATCGAGAGCAATGCGCAGATCCCCGAGCTGTCGGACGCGGACTTCGAGGCCGTCGAGCAGGTCGCCAAGGGCAGACATACGCGGTTCGTCAACATGAAAGACGTATTTGGCTACGATGTATGGCCCGAGGAGACCACTGTAAACGGCATCTCCGTATAGGGGCGTTCTACATGAAATGAATCTAACGATCGATTGATTTTGATATTGCGTCACGATTTGATGTCAGGAAGAGAGAGTTGAAAGTTGGGAATGTATTGGATTGGTAGTAGGAAATTTCTGGGACGGTCTTGCGTTGTCTTGGTTTTCAAGCCTTGTATATATGAGTAGCCAAAAAGGAAAGAAAGAAAAGACAGAAATAATAGAGGCTAAGATGGGCCGTCTCGGAGCTCTCTCCGAAGCCCATCTTTCTATCCACACTATTTATTCACTTAAGCCTTAACGGCATCGGCGAAGAAACCACTATCATGACCCCCGTATTAGAAATGAAATGTAAGGATAATAGAAATATTAATAGATAGTAATGCTAAGAGAGAGTTTGGATGGCATACTGGTGGTACTCGGGATGGGCCTTCTCAACGTTCCCCTTGATGAACTTCTTGGTGACGATGTTGCTCTCGATGTCGACCGTCTCCTCGAGCTTGCCGCCGCGGGCGCGCCACTTGGAGGTGATGGTCATGGAGCCCGTGGGGGCCTTGCCCTCGATGACGGCGTCGACGCCGTCGGCGACGTTGGTCAGCGTCATCTGGAAGGTCGTCTGGCCGACGGGGCGCTTGTCCGTGATCTCGTAGACGCAGGGCTCGTCGGGACCCGGGGTCCCGGAGACGTGCTTCTGCGAGATGAGCTGCGGACACGTCGTCTTGATGTATAGGTCGTGGTTGTGCAGGCTGTTGATCACGGCTTGCTCTGTTGCCTCGGCGGGGAGAGGGGTTGTGATGACTGTTTCGGTGGCCATGTTGTTGAAGGTATTGTACTATCGAATAAGGGGTATTGTGGTATAAATGGACTAGTATGCTTTGAAAGTCTCGTGTGTCCAGGGATAGATGATAATGTAACTAGATTGAGGCTGCAGATAGACAGGAAAATAGAAGAGACTCGACGTGCTGCTCCCCAGCTCTTTATAGAATGCACGTTTCGGCGCATCTGCCATGAGTTCTGTCTGCGATGCCAAATTCTATGCTGTACGATCCGGATGTCCAAGGCACATGGCCGGGGTCCGCATGAAGAACGGACGACCGTTAGATGCCGTCCATCCATCGGGTCCGAGGGAGCAGCGAAGAATGAAGCTGTTTGGATGAACAACGACCAGACATTCCCTGCTCTGTGTAGAGTCACGGTGCTCAAATGTTTCCGTTTCGTCAATGCATGAATGATATAAATGTACTCTAGTAGACGATGCCAGGTGCTTTTTGGCCACGAATATAATCAACAGATATGTCCCGTCTTTGCGGGCTCCAAGATGCGCAGCTGGATCGAGGCATAATTCTCGTCGGCCGCCTTCTTCAGCCACCTTCGCTATCGCAACAGCAATGTAGACGAAATAACGGCAATAATTATCGCCGCGGTCCGTGATGAGTACAGCCGCAGGCAGTATCCAAAATTAGGATATAACATGATATATGTTACCTATTCTAGAAGAAAAATATAGGTCAAATAACGAACCGGGTATGGTGTAGGACTGATACGTTGTACCCGTGTGTTTCGGAGGTTTGTTGGAGATCTCCACGCATTCATGTTGGATATCCCCAATCCAGAAGGGAGAAATCGGATATAAACAGGACACAGGGCTAGACGCATGAAACCTTATTCCAGCATCCTACGTAATATCTGACCACTGTAGCTAGGACTCGTCGTGCGCGCGAGGACCCTAGACATAGTATTCGTTTACCTCTCTTCGATACAGCATTCTAAATAATACTATTAGTGTAAGATTTAGCACAAATTAGAGGATCAGATATAATTGGCGATAAAAGCTTTATAAGCGATGAGGACAACATAATAAGTAGACTATCTGGAGAGATGAGAAGCAGATTACAATTGGGAGGCGAGAGCAACATCGTAATCCGAGAGCTGAGACATACAAAACTCCGAGAACACAAAGCATCGCCTATATGTTTCATGCGGTACTTCCCCAACTCATTGAGCAGCCATAGATCCAGCTAGCTAGCTAAATGTGTTGTTCTTCTTCCAGCCTCTTCCTAATCCCCCTTCTCTTCTCCGTGTCCCGATTACGACGTGCCGACGTTACGTCCTAAGCAGGAGCCTTGTACTAAGTAGAGGCCCCGGATCTCATATTCGAGATTCAGATGTTGACCCCGACTACAACCTTGACTATAACGTTGAGTATCGGCGAAGAGTTTCAACAGGACTTCTGGCCCCATATCTTGTGCTCCTTAGGGGCAATAGTAATTCTAGTAGTAACGTTTCTGCACGAGCAGAACTCGACCACCTCGCGATCAATGATAGTAATAGTAATAGAAAAGAGTGGAAAGGAGTTGGGCGGGTAGAGCTAATATGACGGTTCACGATTCCTAACTTGGTTTACAAGTCTTCTTGCTTTCTTCGAGTTCATTGAATTAGGCCGACTAACCCGACTAACCGGGTGCTCTGGTCTCTATCCATAATTTAGAAAGATTCATGTATAAACCCGCCCTAACATGCTATTCAATTCATTCATTTAGCATCTTGTTGTCAAACTTTTTACCCTTGCCCTTTGCCCTTCCTTTAAAATGCTTCTTGCTTGACCCAAGCTGAATTTCACTGGGATCTAAACCGGTCTCGAGAGCAATCATAGCTCTAGCCTTGCGTCCACTAAGTTCCTTGGCTGTTGCCTGCTCTTTTCCTTGTTCTGTATATTTGTGGTTAAAGGGCATTGATAAATGTCCTGCATTTCCAGCGCCCCGAGCGAAAAACGCCTTGTCAAGTGACTGGGACTTCGCGCCAGTTGGTAAAGCGAGGATCTCGGTATCCATTGTCGACTCACCATCGCCAACATCAAGCGCCTCCATAGCGGCTTGTAATGCAGCTCTTCGTTTTTCCGGCAAATGCGTCGCATCATAAAGTTCGCGGTTGAAGTCTCCACCGTCACCCCAGCCAGGAGGAGGCTCAACATAAAGCAGCTTTCCATTGACGTAGTCTTTCAGGACTACTCTTGCTGCTCTCGACTCATCTGGCTGCCCAACACCTTGGGTTTTAAAACCTCTCGCTTTAGCGTAAGCCGCCAAAAACTCGCTAGCTGTGGGAACTCCAGTCCCTCCTTCTTCAAAGGGACGAGTTTTAATGTGTATACCGTAAACAGCCTCCAAAAATGGCTGAGGTATCCGGTGCGTGATTAAAGCAGCCGGGCCTGTGAACTCTCTCATCTGGTCAATTGGTAGAACACCATTGCATACTAGATCAGCCTTGGTCGTTGCGAAATTGGGGAACACCAGACCTGGACAATCACACAGGATGACTCTGTCACTTAAGTGAATCGTCTGGAAGTGCTTAGTCTTTCCGGGAGTTGAGGAGACCGAGACTTTCTTAGCACCGATAAGGGCATTGATAGTTGACGATTTTCCAACGTTGGGGTACCCAACTAAGCCTATCTGCAGCCTTTTGTCAGGATCTGAATACGTTAGTCGCTGAGGCTCAAAACTGGACGAGAGATTTTGCTTACCGTCAGGATCATGTGCTTGTTGGAGAAAAATGTCTTCAAGCTCCTCGACAGTCAATATCCTCGTATCATCTTCTGTAATTTCGGGCAGGGGAGCTCCTGACGTTCCGTCTTCATCGCTCTCTTCATCGCTGGCATTCTCATTAAGAGACTCTTCATCGTCCTCAGGTTGATGTTTTTGGATGGTTTTAGGGTTAGAGCTCTCGCCGTGTAGTGGCTCTTCAGGCTCAAGCTCACGTGCCTCGTTTAGTTGTTTCGCTAAGCTTGCGGAGAAGAAGCGATAAGCAATGCGCTTCTCCTTGAAATATCTAGACCATGCCTTCCTTTGAGCGGTTGTCATCATGTCTGCCTTGTTGACTAGCAATAAGTTCTTCTTTGCTGGGTCGACATCTTGAACGTAATGCTCCAAATCCTCCGAGCGAAACATTAGAGGGTTTCGTGCATCGACAATCTGAACCACAAGATCTGATCGCTCGATGACACGCCAGAGCTGTCTCCATACCTCCAGATTCCGCTCAAAGGGGGTCATAAGTAGATCATTGTACTCCTGTAGCTCTGCTAACCCCCTCCTCCATAGTAGGAAGGCCTCCCTTTCTCGTTGATCAAGCTCCTCGGGTGTCGTGGAAGCATCCCACCTCGGCCGACGCGGCACTGTCAATCTCCCCCTGTGCTGATTCTGCTTCCCTATGACATTTCGCTCTTCGGTAGCGGTTAGGAGGTAGGGGTTCCTCTGGTCGGTGTGGATGATCTTGACGTTGTTCATCTTCTCCGCGGTGAAGTCAGTGCCGGCGAGCTCGGCCGTGGCCAGAAATTCGTCCAGAGCACCTTGCTCGGTGACGGAACGCATCTTGACCCATGCTGCCTCTTTTCTGTCGTTTGTGATGTACTGTATTGCAATAACGGCTGGTATTAGCGACGGGTGTGAAATATGTTATATTTATAAATAAGAACAAGAATACTAGAGCGCACCTCTTCGCCAGTCGCATGGTTGATTCGCGTGACTCCAGAGCCTTTCCTACGGTCTGCTCCTTTTCCTTTACCAAATCGATCATTCATCAGTGTGTTACCGAGCCCCACGGAGCCCTTGGATTTGGCCAAGACCATCTTGAATGATGGAAGGGTTTCGCGATGTGCAAACAAGCTTAAAAAAATAGAATCCAATATGATTTGGGCTTTGAATCAATACGAACACCGTTTCGTTTGTTAGGGTGTCGGCTCCCGAGGGAAGGTTGATGATGGTTGGGCGATGGTCTATCCGTCTTTCTTATCACTAAGTATTACGGTCGCAGCGGTTGTAGCGAAAAGTGCTGGCTGGCTGGCTGGCTGGCTGAATAATTGGAGGGGTGAAGGGGCGAGGGGCAATTTTTGCGTCACCCCTCTGACCCGATAAACCCCTGATAAGCTATCAAGGCATTCACCCCACCAAATTTTTTGACACTCACTGAACCAGCAGGCACAGGCTATCTATCGCCGCCTTATCTATCTACCTAGGAGCGACCTACCTAGACCCTCCGGGTATCGAAACAGTATCAGTTAAAGTATCTATTTCGGAAGCGCTACTGCCCCTCCCTCTTTCGCTGTTGTTTAACTCCTGTTCTTAGTATATCAAATCACTAAATCGCTGTCTGAGATTCGCAATAGTTCTCAAGATGCCTAAGGGCAAGTGGATGTAGGCAGGCCCCTTCTCCCCTCCTAAGCAAGCAAGATAGATAGTTGCTAAGATTCATTGTCGCCTTGCAGTGACAAGAAGACGGCCCAGCATTTCACACTGGTGCACCGTCCACAAAATGATCCGCTCATCCACGACGCCGAGGCGCCTTCCATGATCCTAAACCCTACAAATAACCGCAATGCCTCGAAGGGAAAGAAGCTAAACGACCTAGCCTCGGAGTTGAGCCAGGATGATGTGGTCCATATGCGCGCGAATGAGGGCGAGGCCGCCAATTACGGTGTCTATTATGACGACACAGAGTACGACTACATGCAGCATCTGCGGGATCTGGGGTCATCGGGCGCAGGAGATGTTGTCTTTGTTGAGGCCAAGACGGAGCAGAACAAGGGCAAGGGAAAACACAAGCAGAGTCTAGAGGATGCCATTCGGCAGCTAGACCTGGAAGACGAGGAGCGCAAGAAGCGCGAGCTCTTCGATGATTCATTCCTGCCCAGCAAAAATCTCCAGCACGTCACCTATCAGGCACAGCAGGATATCCCAGATGCGATTTCCGGTTTCCAGCCAGACATGGACCCAAGGCTGCGGGAGGTGCTGGAGGCCCTTGAGGATGAAGCGTACGTAGATGATGAGGATGACGATATATTTAAGGAGCTGGCGAAAGACGGACGGGAACTGGACGAGATCGAGTTTGAAGAGGATGACGGCTGGGAGACAGACGACACGGCCAAACCAAGAAAAGAATATAACGATGATGCCGAGGTACCTGACTTGGTCCCAGTCGCCGGAGCATCAGAAGAAGAGGACTCATTTGAGGGCGAGGAGGCCGATGTAGTGAAAAACGAGAATTGGCTGGAGGATTTTAAAAAGTTCAAGAAGAACCAGAAGGTCGGCAGTCGTCCGGTCGCACCATCACACTCAGATATGCAATCTAGCATCTTAACGACAACCACGAACGGTGGGCGCCGCAAGAAGCGCAAGGGCGCCCTAACATCGCAGTCTGGATACTCGATGACATCCTCTTCGCTAGTGCGTACGGAACAGCTCAGTCTCTTGGACGCGCGTTTCGAAGTCCTCGAGCAAAAGCAGTATAACCCTGATCATGATGATTACGAATGGGATGGAGATGAGGACGATGCCAAGTCAACGGCCATGTCAATGATGTCGACAGCATCGAGCGTCACAGGGCCCTTGCGTTCCGATTTTGATAGTATCCTAGATGACTTCTTGGGCGATTATTCCATGCATGGGAAGAAGACCGTGAAGAAAGGCAAGTGGGGGAATGGTGTAGAGCAATTCGATGAATTCCGACGGGAGCTCGGGCCAGCAAGAGTGCCGGCCAAGTACGGCGTCAAGCAGCGGGCAGCTGCTACGACAAAGGCGGGTTGTGCATCAACGTCCTCTTCACGGTGAGACAACCTTGATGTTGGTCGAGTAGTAATAAGATACCCTATAGAACTAAGTCAGCTTCGTGTGCGCTCTCCTTCACTATACAGTGTCCGCCGTAGATGTCTAGCCACATGGGTAGTCTTTCTTCATAAACGATCAATTCTTCATACTTCTACAGCGTATCGCTTCCAAACCTACGGGATACAATGTGCTAGAGTAGCCAACAGTATACCAATCGCCGGTCTGGTGACCTGGATACCAATCATGCTTGGCCGTAATGCTTCAGGCCCAAGGAGAATTGTCTTGGTACAGATGAACCAGACCAAGTTGAATTCGCCCTTCTTCCACAGCATTGGCCGATGGTGTTCTAGACATCTGATGCGATGGCTTCCCAGGCTTGATTACTCCAATTCTCTACCCAGTGTAATAAGTTGACAATATGTCTGGGAAGCGTCCCTTCCGGCCATAGTGGTTCATCAGCTCCCTAGCGATGGCCATTCATGGTAGGCGGCCGTTCCGGTCCATAGGCACCTGGTACACTCGGTACTTCTTCTTCAGTATCGTCGTCGTCGAACTCCCCTTCGCTCATTTGCTCCTCCGCATCCTCGTCGTACTCGCACTCGCTATCCTCTTCGCCCTCTAGCTCTCCATCGTCAGCCTCTCCACCCTCGTTATAACAACTCTCCATGGTACCTTGCATCCCTGCTGGTATACCACGACCTTGTTGTTGCATTTGGTTGATGATACTTTTTAGCTTATCATTCTTCTTCTTAACGTCCTCGACATCTTTGAGGTGTTTGTTACGTTCCTCGGCCATTTTGAGGATATTCGAGTTCAGAGCCGTGTCTCTGCGCCTAAAAGCCTCGTTCTCTTTTTCCAACTTCTTGGTTTTTTTAGACATGTCTTCCATCTCCTTGCGAAACGTTAAAAACAGATCGTTACTGTTATTAAGGGTATCCTCGACCTCGTCGCCTGTTAACGCCTGTGTTGGGCGTGCAAGAGAAAGAAATAGGAGGCATACCTGCTTGAACTTCTCGACATAGACGTTGAGTTGATTTCGCAGCTCTGTTTCCGTCTTGGTAAATGTAAGGACTTGGTTATTAAGCTGACGGGCACGGTTGCCTTCGGCTTCGACGGCCTTCTTTTGCTGTTCATAGCGCGCCATATTCCATTGAACTTCTATTTCTTTAGTTCGCATGGCAGAGTGAAAGTGAAGTTCGCGTAGCTCATATTGATCAATCATGGACTTGAAGCGATTCTTGAATCTGGACCATCGTTGTTAGCCAAGGAAGTAGATCTGAATGCGAGGGGTTATTGTACAGTTCTTCTGCTTTCATGTAGACAACCTGTTTTCGTGGGTTATCTTTCTCTTCTTGGTAGCCTTCTAACGTTTCGAGGACTTTCTTGAATCGTTCATCCGAGGACGCCTTAAGCCGGTCGTGAGAATCGTTCAGTGCCCTGTGTTCGTTCTATACACAGCTTCCATCAGCTTCATTACCCCTTGAAGTTAGAGTACGAAGTCTACCTTGAGCTTATTGTTTTCCTTCTGCAATTCGCGACACAGCTTCTCCAGCTTCTCTTTTAACCCGACTTGCTTAGTAAGGTCGGTTCTGCTAGAGTCTTTTTCCTTTTGCAATTGGTCGGCACGTTTCTTGTTCTTAATGTTTTCACGCTCAAGTCGCTTTAAATTCGCAAAAAGCTCGGAACATCGCTTCGTAAGGAGATCAATTTTGTCCATATCATTCATCCTGTTCATCTGATGATTTAACTCGCGATTGGCCTTGCGGACTTCTCGGTCTAAACATCGAGCAAAATTAGCCGACACTTTTTAGTGTAAAGAACAGGGAAGATCCAACACAGTCCATCCAGTAGACCCTAAGTAAAGGAGGGTATTGGGGGGACTTTCTAGCCACATCTTGCGTATGTTAATGCGCAAGAGTACAAGTGCAGTCTCAACGGTGGCCCTTGCCTTTGGAGATAGAGCAATGTGAGTAATGTTCACCCATCTAGGACCTAGAGGGGAGGGGTATGCGCCGGGCGCCTATATGACACGAACCCAACTACCCGCTTCTCTGCGATGCGCCGGCGGCAGCGCACCGTGTCGTACATGGTACATCGACTACCTCATCATAAGCAGGGACAAAAGAAACAGTCGACATACCAATCTCGGCCTCTTGTTCTCTTTCGGCAGCAGTATCGACCTCGAGTTGGGATATCCTAGCAGCGACCAGTTTTGAGGCTTCGGAAGAGTCCAAGGCTTTCTTTGCCTTCCCTTTCTTATTTGAAGCCATGGCGGGCGTCGGCGTTGGCGCGGGTCGAGGCTCATGCACGGGGACATGGTGGCTGTTGGCGAGAGATGACGGGTCATCGTGAGCATGTGACGCCGTGCCATTCGAGAGCGAGGCAAGAGGAGCCGGCGTTGCTGATGGTACACGGTGGCTCGTACTGGCCATGGTAAAACAAGGAGGAGAGTTAAGTGCTGCAGGTGACGGTGAGCATTAATGGCTACATGAAACGATGCCAGCAGGCTGCGAGGCCGTGAATTGGGGTGGGTGTGATCAAGAATCGAATCGAGCAAGACGAGGAGCAGATAGATGCTTACGTTGGGGAGGTGGAAAAGCGCATTTGGGGGTGATGCAGGTACGGAAACACTTGGGTGGCGTCGGGATACAGCTGCTAACAATGTTTGGGGGCCGTTGAGGGGGGTTGTTGTTGCCTTCACGCGGATTGATACCAGAGTAACGGTCACGATGGCTCTAAGAGAAGTTTGTCGAGATAGAGGCGAGGCGGCCGTCTGAGTCGGTTTAGCAAATAGTGCCGTTTACTTGATACTTGACCTGAGCAGGGCCTGGATACTGGGGTGGATGAACCAACCGGGGCAATGACACGCAACAGCGGGTTGATCAGCCCTGCCTTCAGTGGACATGTGTTTCTGTGTGCGGTGGTACGGTGGTACCTAAGGTACCTAGGTATTGTACCCGAACAGGTGGACCATAGTGGGGATGGCTCGGATACGATGGGGTCGGTTGCATGCAAAATGTAGGTAAGGTACTTCAGTAGTTTAGCAGGGGAATGACGCTATCAACTAATAGTAGGAAGGCTTGCACACGGGAGGCTCTGTTTGTATTCTTTCTATGTTCTGTGCGCATCTATTGATGACCACAGATTACCTACTGTGTAGAAGAGAGACAGGATTTCCTAGGTTACCAGGTAGCACATTGAGTTTGTTGAAAGGACCTTTGTTTTATAATACTAATACCGTGGTTTGTATGAGAGGTAATTATATAACAACATTTGTAGCCGCATAGCTTAACCATTTCTCTCATAAAATTAAGCATTATTAGCTAAACAGTCAAGAATAAATCCTTTCTGTAAACCACTTGAGATTAAATGGCGAGAATGGGTTTTAAAGTAGTGTTGACTTTAGGTAAAAAGACATGTCCATGTGTGTATGTACTAGGTATGTAAGTAGGAGGTATAGCCCCACTATAGTTGAACACCAACTGATAAAAATTTCGGTTACAACAATGCCATTAATGCACGTCATCAGATTTGTTACTAAGGTATTACCTACCTACCTACCTACTTACCTACCTACTTATCTATCTGCCAGACAATTAACCAAGAAATTTTTAAAGTCGTGCGAATTCATTTACTTTTCGGCACGACACATTTACCTAGCAACACCAAAGAGGCATTGGCAATCTTTTTGTTTTTGTTTCCCATATTACTGATAGCCGTCGACTTACGGAGGGGCTCGTTAGGGCTTTCTTTTCCTCTTCCACTTCCCTTTTCTAATCAAGTTTGAGATTACTTCGGGCTTTGCGCAAAGTTGCATTATGTTGCGCAACGTCGCCAAGGGCGCCGCAAAGAGAGCAGTCACAGAACTTTCACAATACCCTAAGCCAGGCGAGACGCTCCACGGCTTTACTCTACTAAGGACAAAGCATGTTCCCGAGCTCGAGCTAACCGCCCTTCATCTAAAACACAACAAGACCGGCGCCGACTACCTGCACATCGCCAGAGAGGATAGCAACAATGTCTTCTCCATCGGCTTCAAGACAAATCCTCCCGACGACACCGGCGTCCCCCATATTCTCGAGCACACGACCCTCTGCGGCAGCGAGAAGTATCCTATCCGGGACCCCTTCTTTAAGATGCTTCCTCGCACACTGTCCAATTTCATGAATGCCTTTACCGCTTCCGATCACACCTTCTATCCGTTTGCCACTACCAATGCTCAGGACTTTCAAAATCTCATGTCCGTCTACCTTGACGCGACTCTCCACCCCCTTCTTAAGAAAACCGACTTCACCCAGGAGGGGTGGCGCATTGGCCCTGAGAATCCCCGGGTTGCCGAGACCGACGGCCAGGCGAGCGCCGAGGACAGCAAACTGGTCTTTAAGGGTGTCGTGTATAACGAGATGAAGGGACAGATGTCCGACGCTGGTTATCTCTTCTATATCCGCTTTCAAGACCACATATTCCCGTCTATCCATAATTCGGGGGGTGATCCTCAGAAAATTACCGACTTGACGTATGAACAGCTCAAGAAGTATCACGCAGAGCATTACCACCCAAGTAATGCCAAATTAATGACGTACGGGGATATGCCTCTTGCTGATCACCTGAGAGAGGTCGATGCGCAAATGAGCGCATTTGAGAGGATAGAAGCCGATATCGAGCACAAGCAGCCCATTGATCTTAGCAACGGGCCCCAGACTATAAAAGTTTTGGGACCTGTGGATCCTTTGGCGGACCCTGACAAGCAGTACAAGACGTCTGTGTCATGGATTGCTGGAGATACACGTGATGTTGTCGAATCCTTCTCTGTGGCTCTGCTGTCATCCCTGCTCATGGATGGCTATGGATCTCCCTTATACAAAGGCCTAATCGAGAGCGGCCTTGGTACGGACTTCAGCCCTAATGCCGGGTATGATGGATCAGCAGCTACTGGGATATTCTCTGTTGGTTTGACTGGGGTTAATGAGTCCAATGTTGAAAAGATCAAGAGCGAAGTGCAAAGGATACTTCGAGATGTGCGCGACAAAGGCTTCGAGCGAAGCAAGATTGACGGGTATCTTCACCAACTTGAACTCAGTTTGAAACACAAAACAGCCAACTTTGGAATGTCTGTGCTGCAGCGTCTAAAGGGGAAGTGGTTCTCAGGCACTGATCCTTTTGACTCGTTAGCATGGAATGATACAGTCGCCGCATTTGAAGCAAAACTCGCACAAGGTGGTTATCTTGAAGGTCTCATAGACAAGTACTTTTCGAATGACAACACGCTCACATTCACAATGGCGCCTTCAAAAGATTATGGCGCTCAGTTGGCAAAAGAAGAGGAGGAGCGACTGGCGTTAAAAATTGCCCAGGCTACGAAAGAAGCAGGTGATGAGGAAGCGGCTCGAACTTTTTTCGAACAGCGAGAGCTTGAGCTTTTGGCGGAGCAAAACAAATCCAATACTCAGGATCTCAGCTGTCTCCCGTCCGTTCATGTGAGGGATATTCCTCGAGAAAAAGAACCCATCATAGTGCGTGATGAGGTTTTGAACGGGACAAAGATTCAATGGAGAGAGGCCCCAACTAACGGGCTGACTTATTTCCGGGCCATCAACACGTTTGAAAACTTGCCAGACGAGCTTCGTGCTCTGATTCCTCTATTCAGCGATTCCATTATGCGCTTAGGAACCAAAGATATGACAATGGAACAACTCGAAGACCTGATTAAACTAAAGACAGGAGGCGTATCGGTGAGCTATATGACGACACCTTCGCCCACCGATTTCCACCAAGCGTCTGAAGGACTCATGCTGAGAGGAATGGCACTTGACCGTAATGTGCCTGAAATGTTTGACATTCTACGAAAGCTCATTTTAGAGACAAATTTTGATAGTCCTGAGGCAGCACTTCGAATTAGGCAACTCCTCCAAGCCTCAGCTGATGGTATCGTGAATGACATCGCGTCGTCTGGTCATGCTTACGCTCGACGATATGCCGAATCCGGGCTTACCCGCGATGCGTACCTTACTGAACAAGTCAGTGGGTTATCACAGGTAAAACTAATAACCTCTCTAGCGGGACGGCCAGAATCCGATCAGTTAGAGGATGTCATTGATAAACTTAAAAAAATCCAATCATTCGCTCTAGCTGGCAATATCCGTACCGCCCTGACCTGTGGGCCGGACAGCGCTGGGGCTAATTCATCAGCCCTAACACAATTCATGTCTTCACGAGCAAGCCAGTCTATTACCTTCCCAGCTGGCTCGAAGCAATCCGCCGCTCGTGACATTAAGGCATTCTTCCCACTTCCATACCAGGTTTACTATGGGAGTCTAGCTTTACCAACTGTCTCGTATACCTCTCCAGATGGCGCGCCACTACAAATCCTAGCACAGCTCCTGACTCACAAGCACTTACACCATGAGATCCGTGAAAAGGGCGGTGCATACGGAGGTGGGGCGTATATGAAGGGACTTGAAGGTCTATTCGGTTTCTATTCATACCGAGACCCTAACCCTCAAAACACCCTCTCCATAATGAGGAATGCTGGACGTTGGGCCGTCGATAAAGAATGGTCTAGTCAGGATCTAGAGGAAGCCAAGATATCCGTCTTTCAGGGTGTCGATGCTCCTAAGGCAGTCAGTACAGAGGGCATGCTTCGATTCTTGTCCGGAATCACAGACGAGATGCAGCAGAAGAGACGAGAGCAATTGCTTGATGTGACGAAAGATCAAGTACGAGAGGTTGCACAGAAATATATAGTCGACGGACTCGCTAAGCAAAGTGAGCAAACCGCCTTTTTAGGCAAGAAACAAGACTGGGTCGACAGCTCCTGGCAAGTAAAGGAGATCAATGTCGATATCCCCGAGTAGAAATTCGCGGTAATATTAACGAGGTAATCATGTACCAAATATCTGTACAATTTCACTCCCATATACCCATCTCCGTACATATAGAAGCTTAAATGTATAACATTCATACCTCTTTTCATGTCCCGCCCTTCTCCTGCCATTCTGTCTTTTAACCCGTCAAAACTGAGCGTTCGGATACGATACATCTTCATGCTTTGTGATCTCCTATGAGGTCACAATTTCGTAGCATGGAGATCACGCTAAAACGCGAGATCGAGATAGTCAGCGGGTTTCTAGGTATCAACAGATCCCTAAGAACCGGGCTGCTTGCTCATTCTTTCAGACTCGGATTCCTCAGCTTTGGAAATCCGGACTAACGAATAGAGTACATGCTTCCGAGTAAGCGGAGGGGTTGCATAGTTAAGTCACATTGTGGTAAATTCTTCATTCCCGGTATGTGAAAGCTCTTGATTGACTTGGTGGTGATTCATGCCATAGATTGTTCCATAGTTTTCTGGCATATATCTACAACACAATCAGTATTATGCCTACCCGGACCGTTCCTTACGAGACGACGCCGAGCGTTCTGGGTATGGCTAGCTTGATTTAAATATCTAGGGCATAGAAGGGGATCAGTCAAGCGTTGTGGTAGCGCGAAAGTGTTAATGAAATCATAGACAACCCAGTACACAGTTAACTCCCGCTGTGTCACACCGAAAGTATCGCACCGCACCAAGTCCGACTCCGTCCACAACTCCCTACTAGTTCAACCGTGCCAGTCTACCCAGACCTCTAGTTATAATTATAGGTCTTTAGACCTATTGTGTCCGCACTAGTTCTTGTTTATAGTATAAATTCCTATTTAAGATTATATAATCATAGAGCTAGTAGCACGGGGTTATAGACTAGGTAGGCAACTAAAGCGACTTCCTAGGAAGTCGCTCAGGTGTACTAAAGTGAAATCAAAACAAATAAATTATTTAGATACCTATCAATTTTATTATACATGCTAAAGACGTTGCCTAAACAGTTATTTATCCGCATCGAAAAGCTACCACGACCGTAGAAGAAATCGTCCAATATACATTAAAACTCGGTCTTAGAAACCCCTCTATGTATACATCTTTATAGCTTATCTGGATTAGAGTCGGCATCTACACTTTCTACATACATAGTTAAAAGTAGAAACTATATCGTCAAGTGCTCAATCCCTTTGCCAGGTTTACATCTCGTAGTCCTTGAAAGTCTCAGCCAGACTAGTGAGACCAGTCACTCCCAAATCATCCTTTGTGACGACTGTGTATCCCGGAGCCGACCAACTTTTCTCCCTATATTCGCCCCAATACCTCCACATCGCAGCCAAAACATCAGCATACTTCCCCCAGAGCGTGTGCAGAAGCTCGGCTGAAACAGGTACATGGAAAGCCCTAACCCCCTTGGCTTTTGCCCAGATCTGCAGAGATTCATCTGACGTGTACACCTCGGAGTGTGCAAACACGACATTCCCTCTCGTCTTGTCAGGCTGCTCAAGAATAGGCTTGATAAAAGGCGGCAGATTGCGCGTCACGTCGCCGATCCATGATATGGGTGTGTCCGGCGGATGAGAAGCGAAATGGACGTATGCATTTGCCGATGGGATCGGGTGTATCGATACAGGGCCGTATGAGTAATTGCTATGATATTGAGCGATGACCAGGAACGTTGTCTTGGCTGCAAGATCCGCATTAGCGCGGATGTAGTCGTCAACCTTGTTCTTCGGCGCATGGTTGCTGAGATGACATCGACCGCCACTGATTTTAGACACGTGAGGCAGTGTGCTCCAGATGAAGTGTTGCAGACCAGCTGTCTCAGCTGCAGCTTGCGCAATATTTTTGCCCCAGGTTTCTTCGACCCTTTCCACTGTTGGTAGATCGTTGTTTGCTAGGGACTCATCTATTCCTGTGACGCCGTAGACGGCGTGGGAACCTTTGAATGCTAACTTCAGTGATCCTAGATCGTCGAGAGAAGCCTCAACGACTTCGACGCCTTGGGCTTTCAGCTCTTGCGCTGCCCGACTCTGAACGTTACGAGTCAGGCCGCGGAGGGTGTAGTTGGGGTCGCCAGCGAGGGCTGTAATAACTGCGCGTCCTTGGTTGCCAGTGGCACCAACAACTGTAACGAGCTTCGGCATACTGGATCTGGTGTTTTCAGGTAGAGTAATCATGTACAATCAACAAATGTGTAGCGGGTGATGTCTGCGAGATGATGATCGATATATTGTAAGTTCATCGACATGGCCTACTTATTTATATTGACACAAGCTGCTGGCATCAAACACATAACTCAAGCTCGCTAAGTGAGCGAGTTGTGATGCAGCTCTTCTGCTTGTCACTTAGTAATGGCCCTGCTGTAGAAGTATGACCAAACGCCTTCCCGGAATCATTCTCAACCATGGAGGTATTACTAACGCGCCCTGCCACAGCTAAAGGGCGTCTCCCATACCTCTTAGCATGAAAACACGTAGGTGAGATAATAAATGGCCCCGTTGAGCTTTTGGATGTGACTCTAGATGGCTTAATAACCTAACAACCCAAGCAATTAGTAATGTGACGTTCCCCGCATGCATCGTGCATCATCTCTTGGCATCAAATTTGACAGCCCGCGATGCTTCCGCGGAAGGTAACAATATAGGGTTGTTAATAATTATGATATGCAGGGTTATGGCCCTTAGTAACGAACACTTCCGAAAGCTGGTGGTTGGAGGCCGCGAAGCTTAACAGATGCCGAATATATCTTGATATCCGTTCTACCCCTTAGACACTGTAGGGGTAGAATGTGGAACCTAGAGAACCCATAGGCCCAGATAAGAATTGCACCCATGTCCTTCGGGACACAACCATAATTGGTGCAACACGAAAGACTCGGTATAACTATCCTTGTGTATCCACATAGATTATGTCTCTATTACGTAGATAGCAACTATAACCGAGATACATCGCTAGATGTCCAAGATAAGGCGATAATGCACGGTTATCTGCCAGATCTCGTTTCTTATGGGTCTTGTATCTGCGTGAAAAAATAACTGCCATGTGAATGGAGATTGAGGTCGCCGGCGAATGATGGAGATTTCTGACACCGATATTCATAGAATGCCGGCGAAAAGAGTTCGAGACAATGGAACCCAAGGCCAGAGACTTTTAAGATGACCAAAAATGGAAAGAGCAAAATATACATGGAGGGGAAGCTAAAGAGACGAGCAACTCGGCAAGCTATGTCGGAAATTACCACGTAAAGGCTTCCTCGATGAGATCTATACAGAAGCCATCTTTAACGCAGTTTACGACCTGCTTCCTTGCTTCATCTGCCATCTGACCGGGCCCGCAGACCAAGACTGTGGTTTGACGCTCGGTTTCAAGAGACGATCTTGTCACAGACGCGATGTTCATCCGCCCTTTCGTAATCGCGCCGTCTGTGATTGGGGCGTAACTTTCAATCTCTTGGGCCTCAACCTTGGGCTCCTCTGACTTTTGCGTAACGATTTCCGAAGACCCCGTGTACCAGAATAAACACTCTACTCCATGGGTGCTGGCAAGGAAGTTTTCCCTCACGTGCTCAATGAATGTTATTTCTTTCGCAGACCAGGCAAGTATGAACCGCTTCGTGTTTTTCATCATGCCGCGAGCTTTTCCTGTTGTTTCGCCTTCCCGAGACGACCCCCTTGCATACTCTTGAACGAAGCTAAGAACATGTGTGATTCCTAGACCACCGGCAAGACATAACACCGTGTCAGCAGTGAAGAGTGATTGGAGAGTGGCGTTGTGACCTGCGTAGTAACCCTCTGTATAGACTGGTATTTCCATTCTCGAACTTGTAGAAGGCGAGGAAAGGTAGTTTTGGAGTGTGGCAGTCATCCCTGAATGCGCTCTTATCATAAGTCGGAATGAGACGCTGTTATTCTGCTGCGGCTCGTAAGGCGTCGCGTCTTGGCGTGAAACTGTAGTCGTCTTCACTTGATGGCTAGAATCTGTTCTCGGTGCCATAGTGTCTAGTTCCTTAGTCGTAGAATAGACATCGTTGCTCTTTGATGCGGAGAGAGACGAAGAGACGGTGTCTACTGGTGCTTGGTGGTTCTCCCACGCCGCAATGCTGAATGGGTGACTTTCCCAGAACCTTCCTAGCGTAGGGAAGTATAGGAACGTGTGCTGGCCCGGGCCAATTCCTCGTATAATGCGTGGGAAGACGGTAACTTGTAGGATATTGCAATCTGGAATCATCTCGACGATTGCTTTTGCATCACCGAGACGATTATAGTAGATGATGCGGGCTATCCTAGCAAGTCTATCTGCGGACCAAAATCCGAAACAAATATACAGCCAGACTTGGTAGCCATACTATGGAAGTAAGAAAATGTTAGCCATTGAAGGGTAATCCAACTCAGCTTCAAGCACAAGCTTCAATAAATAGCACAGAGCTTAAAGCAAGAATTAAGGACTCAGGCACTCAAGAAGGAAGTTTTTCAGACGCACCTCAAAGCCGAAATGGGGAACTAGATGATACCAGCATGCTACTAAAGCAAGTATAATAAGGACAATGTGAACCACTAGGAATACCTCGTAAAACGTCATACGAAGGGGAAGGATGGCGAAAGCTGCAGCCAGACTCAAGGCTATGGTTGCGATGATTCCCCACCACTGTGACGAATAGTCAGTAAGATTCGTAGCAGACCGGTTAGCTTAGATACAACTTGAGGTCCTAAAGTGTCTTGTCCCAAACATTTATTATGGAATAGAGGGAAGTTGAGAGACTTACGTAGAAAGGTTCGGCCGCTTCCACTGAATAGGGGGTCGCTCCATCATATCCCGGATCGACGTATGCTAGAGTATACGCAGCAGAATGCGCGATGGCTTGAAACGTAGCGACTCGAGCCGCCCAGCGATGTAAAGCCAGGAAGGTCGTCTGGCTCCATCCAGTAATTGAGATCAGGAGGTTATTCCTCCCAGAAAATAAAATAGCGATGCTAATATTGACGAGACTAAGGGTACCGGTTCGGTTTCCTACGTACTCGCACAGTTCGGATCGTTGCGAAGGGAAATATACATTCGGTTGAAAACTCCCGAAGGATATCGAAGAGAATATTATGTTTAGAGCAACGTAGATGCCGATGGAAATACTGAGTGCTCTACCGGGTACGTAGCCCAAGTTGGCAGGGAGTGGTTCCAAATGCCGAGATCCAAATAAGGCGGGGAGAGTAAAATGCTGTTGAAGACTTGACGCCAAAGCTGAGCCTTTTAATTGTCGGTAGACGTTCATGGGGAGTATGCTTGCAAGCTGAATCTTGACTCCCCAAATAAGACAGGTGCCAATGACAATAAGGTAGAGGATCATCCTACAATCAGTTCGTTATTCGTAATCTTGATCTCTAGATGTAATGAGAATGTGTAGAGGTTTCGAGGAATCTAACTTACGAATACCTCGTGTGAATATACTCAGATCTGGCAAATTCTTCTAGTGTTCCATATGTTGCATAATAAAGGTCACGATTAACTAGGCTTGTTACATTGAGCCATGTCGCATTCTGAGGCAGCTCGACCGTAGGTGGCGTAGGGGGTAGGCTGTGATGAAAAGTCGGCTCCGAGGCACCAGCCACGGCGTGAATACTGAAGCACCTTGCTTGCTCTTCCATTGTATATCCATGCGCGCTACAGCCTTGTTGTATACAATATGCCATCGTCTGGAGCCATGGTAAATTGGAAGACCGACATTCCTCACTCGTTGTACCCATCATATCCATGTCCATATTCATTTTCATGCCCATGTCCATGCCCGACATGTTGTGAGGCTTGGGGAAATCTGTACAACCCAAGTACAGGGAGGAGAGAGCGTCGTGACATGCCAGGCAACATGGATCCTGGTATATAGAAAGACCAAAGCCAATGATGCCGTTATTCGCTCCCAGGACATCTTGAATTGACAAGAGGAGAACTAGGTTGAGAATTCCAAATGATGAAATCATGGTTTATGAATCGTGCACTAGTTAGGTCATCAGAGTGAAGATGTGTGATTGTAACGAAAGCGCGATAAATCATAGACCGAAAGGTCTAGTCGATCTATAATAGGGCTCCGAAGAGTTTCAACATAGGGATAAGGATAGAGCACCTGAAGAAAAAAGAATATTCATAGTCGATCACTCGTATCCATTATTAAAGTCTGAGCTGCATAACCTGATTCATACCTTACACACACCCACTCGCCCCCGTCTCACAGAGCATTGTCGGGATGCTTAACAGCATAGAGCCAGTGGACAACACCTGTCATGCTTGTAATACATACTATTGTTGCTCAGCTAATGCAAACCCTTGCTATAAGAAATGCCGAAATGTGCAACAAAGTTGGACTACTGGGTCATATTTTCGTGTACCAGCCTCAGAAAATACAGCCAAATATAGCTCCGATGACGCGCTGGAGGCGATGTCCCTTTAAGAGATATTACATTGCGCTTAGTTAGTTATTCAATACAACCTATTAGTCAATCTAGGGCACAACTTTTCTGGATGGTCGGACTGGGGAGGGGATGAGTGGGATTGAGCTAGTTTTCAAGGTCGGATCTATATAGGCGGCTAAAAGAAACCAATGTCGCGAACACTTCAGACCGCGTCGTAGCCAATCATTGTCGAACTCATTTGAACGCTCCGGCGCCGTCAGATCCGGACCCGGTAAGATGTACCGTCGAATTTGCTAACTCGCTTAATCCAATTGGGAACTATGCACGGAGCCTGCCTCCCGCATACCTTCTGAGTACCGGAACCTCCCTAGCAGTGAGGGTTTGAAGACATCCTAGAGCGTGGCATTGATTGAGTCCGGTAGATATCATGCAGAACGGAATTCGCGTGCTGATCAGACAGCGCCCACAACTGGGTTAGAGCCGAACGTGACATGTCATTGTTTACATCCGAGACTGTGATAGTATTTGGTCATTTATTAGCATGTCTCGACATCTATATGGAATGAATACTTGACAAGTCTTACAATGATTAAGAATGATGATAAGCTATACTTGTATGCGCGTTACCAATGTTGCTGAGAGAATCTGGGGGCGTGGGAGGGCATCCGCAAATGTGAAAGTGAAGCTGTCTTGGCGATAGGAAAGTCTACAGCCATGACCAGTCTATGCTAGTCATTGATAGCAAGTGTCCTAACACAGCAATGAAACGTGAACGACGCAAGTATCATAGCGCTTCATAAAATAATCCCCTAAGAAAGACCTCTGTAGAGCAAACAAGAATCATGGCACAAAGATGCTGATGAAGGTGGACAGGATGGGCGATGATCGGAGGTTACTCCAGCCCTAGATGATCATTATAGTATACCTATATTGCCACCCTTAATTTCCACATCGTTGAATAAAAGTTGATTCGTGGCGGCCGAACGGTGCTTACTCATCGAGTCTTGTCTTGAGGAATAGTGGTTTAAGCATTGATCAAGCCCTGATGATAGGCGCTAATACAAGGAGCCGATGACTTCGCCACAGACCCAACGAGCACATTCGGTAGTTCGTGCCCTTGTGAAGAAGTCACTGGCCGTCGAACAATGTACTTGGTTAATCACATCTGTAAATATCCTTCGAAAGCTTGTGCGCGACTTTTGACGTCGGCGATCTCATCGTTTATTGTTTTGCTTGACCATATACAACTGGGGCAAAAAATCTAGGTTGTAATAATCTTGGGAACCCGATAGATCCTCAGGATGTATCGAAAGTGGTATTCCTGTGTCGAAATTGGCCATATCTCGTGTAGGAACACTTGCAGCTTTCTCCGACTCATATATGATGCTTACGGAGAGATGTCAAAGGTTTCCATGGGGATAAGTGACTGAGTATATGAATACATCTACAACTAAGAAAAGATTCGGGCGAATGCTTATGGCTACCTCGTTGTAAGCTAGGAATAGGCGTTATAGGTGTGGTATGTGAGGATAGGTTTGTGGTTGACCAAAAAGGTTGTAGCCTACGTACCCGGGGCGAGACTAGTGTAAATTTGTCAGTAATTAGTATAAACATGGCCTTTGTAATGTTATAAACGAACTAGAAAGTGTCAACTTTTTCCTCGTTGACACACCATAAACTTTATGATATTGATTCCATCTGTTTCGCGACGTACCGGGGGCTCGAAACAAGAAGATGGAAGCTCTAGCCTATTCTTAGCGTCCAGAACAACTGGTACGTGATTATGATATGGATTAGGTCACCTGCCTTAAACAAACAAGGTTGACAAATCAGAAGTTGTCAGGTGCGCCTCTAGCCTTGACCAAGAACTCCATCGTGTTATTATTGAATATTGTTATAGGGGTTAGCGATCGTATCTTATCATAAGACCCAATACTTGCTAACCACCGGTGAGATTGATATGGTTTTCATGTGGCGACCCGAAATATGGACTACGAGGCGTGATGAGCGACCCCAAGCACTACTTCAGATGAGATAAGGACCGAGGCGATTAGTTCAGCCTCCCGGTGGAAACCAATGGCACGCCTGGGTGAGTAGGCGGCTGGAGCATGCGTGGCTGTAGTTATTATTTGGCCATGTGATTGGACGAGCCCTCATCTAACTGATACTATACATATCGGCCCCCTCGACGTGTTCACTATGAGCATTGTCGTCAGAATTATCAGCTTCGGAACCTCCGGAGGAGGGGTTGATATTTCGGAGTGTCTCGGGACGCTTGGCCGCCCTTAGAGCTCTGCCTATGAGTTTGCCGCCCCGGCGGCAAGCTGTTTGCTCAAGGTAGTGTCTAAATCGGGAATTTCGTCGTATTACCGTCCGACGCAATATCAGAACCATCGCTGATCTCAATAATCGTAGGAGATGATAGCTTAGAAGCGGCGCTATCATCATTATCGTCGTCTGCTGCATCGATGTCACCCATGCTACCAATGGTTTCCGGGAGGACGTGCAGACGAGTAGCCGGCGCGGAATTGCCGGTTTCGGGAGCAGTCTCATACATGGGCAGTTTTTTTGACCTTCCATAATCTTCTTACGAAAGATATCTCTTCCTCCGCTGCTACCATGATGCGATGTTAGTCACGTGGGCATTGGAGAACCGTGCGGCGTCTGAATATGTAGGGGGGCGATAAATAATGCTTCCTTAAACGCTATGTGTTCCTCTTCTTTTAGGGGGACTAGGGCCTCTCTGACTTTTGTCACGATGTATGGTCCACCGGTCACCGTTGTTTAGATAATGGTCCCGTCTTCTTAGGTGTATGACCTTTCGAGTCTTATTGGCTGGTGAGCTGGAGGCACCTATAAATCGCATTGTTTTCGGCACCCTTCAGAAAACTTTGGGGTCCACGCGTGGCACCTTTCTTTGGTTTCACGTAGACCATTTCGTCGAGTCCCTGGGAGACTTAATTGGAAGCTTAACGCTGATATCACGAGGTCTGATCACGGCTGGAAGTGTGGTGGAGTTGCAGAGTGGAAGTTGGATAGTGTACCTACTATGTAGGTAGCTAACTACCTACCTACCTGGCCTGACAGTAGGTACTTAATGTAGTAGCGACGGGACCTTGGAGCAGGCCTCGGATGCGTGCCGGTGGAGCAAGGTTGTACAAACCCCAACCAATCAATGTCGCTTAAATCCTTCAGCTAGATTCTCGGACCTCAACACTGCGGGTGGTACTGGATCTACTGTAGCTAGGTACTGTAGGTAGGTACCACCGTCCTAGAGCATCCCACTGCCACCAGCACTACGTACATACCTGTACAGAACTCCCTGTACAGGTAGAAATCAAGGCGGGTTACTGTGAAGAGGGGTAGGTCACACAGAGCAGTGTTTCCATGAGGGTACGAGCCAAGTGCCCCCTCCCTGGGTTTCCCTAAGGTCGATGGTTGGTTGCGATGGCATTCGCCAAATCAAGCTTTTCGCGTTGCCGCTTCCACACGTTTTATTGATCTACCCGCACTCGCCGGGGCCTCTCTCATGTTACGACCTAGCTACCTAATTTAGATAGCCTGAAGTCTTCTAGAAAACGCCTCCAACAACATGCGAACCTGTGAATGCTTTTCACCGGCCAATTGAGCGGGAAGTATGACGGACTAGCCAATCACACTTAACTTGAGAGGCTTGATGTCCACGGGAGCTGGTCTACAGACCCTGTACATACGTGCATGCATATTCTGCTGCTGAAACAAAGATACTTGAAAGTTCATTGGCTACTCGCACGATGCGAGTTTGGGGTAGTTGAAGGTATATCGGAGGCGGCTGAACGTAGACAACGCACCACACCACACCCACACCACGACACGACACAACAGCATCGTCGCAATTCGACGAGAGGAGAACAACAGCCTAAACCAGGTCGCTGTGAGCGGCTAGGAAAGCGGCGGCATAGTCAGAGGCAGGATATCTATCACGCTTGTACTACCGATATGTCGTATTTCAATTTCGAGGCGTGGTGAGATCGACCAATATTGTTACACTGCGACCGCCGGGGTAGCAGGGCCGATATCATCGACTGGTGGGCGATGGATTTGGAGATGCATTTGACACCAGGCATTAAGGCGGCGGGAGAGCCCCTGCTCCGAATAGAGTCACGACACTACGCCAAGGACAAGGAAAAGGGTGGGTAGAAATGTGCGAGCGACTTGCGGTCAGAAACTTAAGGCGTTGAGCGGGAGGGGGGCTGGACCGGCCCCAAGGCTTGCCGTGGAGGAAAAGCGGTGTCGCTCCAAGGTTGCAGTTTTCACAACATATATGGAGACTGGATACTGCTTTATCAGCTCGATACAAGCAGCGATGTTGATTGACGAGTTGGAGGTTAGCTTGTATCGATATGCATCATGAAGTGCCGATGGAGTGGCGCCTGACAGGACAGCGCGAGAAGGGTCGACAATGGGAAGGGAACAGTAAGGACTAAGAGAGAGCAACAGCAACTATAAAGGTGCACGCATTCTCGTCTTCGGGGTGCCTACTGTTATCGTCGTAGTACGTGACGCGGGAGCCTGACATTTTGCAGTTTGCCGTGGACAAATCCTTCATCATCGAACTAGTCTTTTCGGACCTTTTCTTGAGTTTACACGACAGAAGTGCAACACAGCTATCACAGTCCAACTACCTTGCATTGCATAGCGGCTTGCCCCTGCAAGGTACCTACCAACTTCAGACTCTAAGCATTGGTAATAGGTATATCGTGAATGCCTTCATGCATATACGTATCCACCATACCAGTTGCCTGGCCTGAGGGGTTTACTTGTTGAAAGTACTTAGGTAGGTACGCAAGTTTCAATTGGTCAATCCCAATCCCTTTTTCGGTATCTTTTTGCTTTTAGTGGGAAAAGTAGAAAAAGAGAGAACAAAAAACAAGAAGAAAAACAAAATGACAGCAAGTGTATATCTTCTTGATCGTTATTCCCGTTCAAGGCTCTAGTACGTCACTTATAATTTACATAATGGACGAGCCAACAGTCTGTCCACTCATATTTCTGTATTCTCCATAAATCTGACCGATTTGCCCCGCCCCAGTCCTCCCTCTGACCCCACCACAAGAGAAAAAAAAAGTTGCCCTGACCAGGGCTAGGTATACCTACTACCTACCTTAGTGTATGCTAGAGGCTATGCAAGCGGCTTAGTTCCTCGTTTTGCTACAAAAAGCGACGACCTCTCGTGCTCGCTCGCTCCCCTTTCCCCAGTATACAACAACATACACACACCATTTACCATCTCTCTATCTGCTCTCTCACTCTCCCGCTCTCCCGTGCAGTCTGCGCAGGAAACATCAATTATTCCACACTCCTCACCCTTCCCTTCGACTCAGCGCTTCTGGAACATATAGAGCATAGCATAGCATAGCACAGCGATTGACCCGTCACCGACTGTTTCAAACCCCCCTCTTCCCAACGACTTGCCTTTGGTCTCTTCAAAGGCACCACAGCTACCACGGCTTCTACGGCCGTGAGCTTCGTTTCTGACCAAGATTTCAGCCTGCGCAAATCCTACCACATCATCAACTCCCGACCCCCTCCGCCGCCTGCTGAGATCGCCTAAGGACCGCCGAACTCCTCTCTTGTTCGACACTCCCCAACCGACACCAATCATCCCCCCAACCCACCGGCTGCCGCATAGGACGAGTTCTAAGGTTCTTCCTCTTGTAGAGGGAGAGTCGAGGAGACCTCGTCAGATCGCTTCGGGATCAGGAAGCTACCGTTTTCGACCCCCTTAACACCAGAGGAATACATTCCTAGCATCCAACCTTCCTATCGACAACGCTATCCACCACTCGTGAGTGTAGATAGTTGCGACGACACACGTCTAGAGAATCGTTTCTGTAGATCCCTACTCTCCACTTGTTGGCACGTCAAATACACAACAAGCTCCTCCTACTGTTCTCGCGATTCGCTCTGACTCGGAGGATATGGTTATGGCCACTGCTCTCGTTGATTATTCCGTTCCGACTTATTTTGAGAATAATCCAATTCTTAACAAGAAGAATCTTGCCATCGACCATAATCATGGCGCTATTGTGGCAAAACAAATGATTGGCGACGCTCTTCGTCAGCGCGTTGAGAGTATTGATCACGAATCCTGTGAACCCGGGGATGAGGATACCTTCTTCGTCGGCGATCTTGGCGAGGTTTATCGTCAGCATATGCGATGGAAGAAGAATCTTCCTCGCGTCAAACCTTTCTACGCCGTCAAGTGCAACCCGGACCCCAAGGTGCTCCAGCTTCTCGCTGGTCTAGGCACCGGCTTCGATTGCGCCTCTAAGGCCGAGATCGAGCAGGTCCTTGATATGGGCGTCGATTCATCGCGCATCATCTATGCCCAGCCTTGCAAGACCAACTCGTATGTTCGATACGTTGCGAGCCAGGGCGTCAAGCAGATGACTTTCGACAATGCTGATGAGCTGCGCAAGATTGCCAAGCTCTATCCCGATGCCGAGCTTTTTTTGCGCATTCTTACCGATGATTCGTCGAGCTTGTGCCGCCTGAGCTTGAAGTTTGGCGCTTCTCTCGATGCGACTGACGACCTCCTCCGCTTGGCAAAGGAGCTAGGGCTCAACGTCGTTGGTGTCAGCTTTCATGTGGGATCTGGTGCTTCTGACCCGTTGGCCTTCCTCAAGGCTGTTCAGGATGCCGACGTTGTCTTCAAGCAAGGCTATGCTCACGGTTTTGAGATGAAGACGCTCGATGTTGGGGGTGGGTTTTCTGGTGACAGCTTCGAGACCATGGCCCATGTCCTTCGCGAAGCTTTGGACGAGTACTTCCCGCCTCATATCAACATCATTGCTGAACCAGGCCGCTACTACGTGTCGTCTGCCTTCACCATCGCTTGCAACATTATTGCGCGTCGTACCATCGAGAATCCCGCCACCGGCGAGACCAGCTACATGGTTTATGTCAATGATGGCCTCTATGGGAACTTCAGCAGCATCATGTTCGATCATCAGCACCCTATTGCGAAGGTCTTACGCACCGGCGGGCGCACCTATTACGACAGCGTCCTTGGCGATGCCATTCCCGAGAGGACATGTGCTGGTGCCGAGTACTCGATCTGGGGACCCACCTGCGATGGCATCGATCGCATCACCGAGTCGATCCACTTCGCCCATGAGCTCGATGTTGGTGACTGGTTCTACTTTGAGGACATGGGTGCCTATACGAAGTGCTCCGCCACCAAGTTCAACGGCTTCAGCGACGCACATGATGTCATCTATGTCTGCAGCGAGCCTGGCGCGAGGGCTATCCTGCGACTGTAGTTGGAGAGAACTATGGGAGAGAGTGCATCACGACTCCCGGGCTCACAGCACCGAAGCAGAGTGGAGACATTTTTTCTTATGTGATAGACCAAAACTAGTATAGACTAGAGGAGAGTGATGTGCTGTACTTGGTACAGGGGAGTGCTACCTAGGCGGAGCCCCCTTCTCTCTTTCTTTCTCTCTTTCTCGTCTACGATCCAACTGTATAGTCATTCCTTCAAGAGTAGCTGAACATACTGCTAAATATAATCGTCGTACAAAAAGGACTTTGAAGCTTGACGCTTTGTGAAACCTGTTGTGTGATTGATGCATCCCAGCCCGGTTGCTGCTCTATCGTATATCTTATGGCGCAATGAACTCGTTCGTTCAGACAGAATCTACCTGCTGCGGGGAACAGATGATTGATTCAGGGTTGCCAATTAATTTATCACATGTGGACCTCTAGTCGCTTGACGGGCGGTTACAAAAGTTTTGCGCAGACTTCACCGCCAGCTTTTCACTAGCAAGGGTACGAAGGGTATCGTTGAGAAACGAGTGTCAGCACACGATGGACGGTCGGCAGAGCGTATGGAACGCCCAGTCTATTTATTAAGCAGTCGACGGTACAAGCGACTCCGATGAAGACTGAATACACGGAGCGACGGACACCGGTTCGAGCAAGGTAAGCGGTGCTGACCGGCAACGTGGACCGGGGGACCAGCTGAATTCCTGCTTTTCTGTACCACGCACATATATCTATACCACCTCTTAAACTTGCCCGGGTCGGTTAAGTACTCAAGTAGGTAGGTTAGGTTAGATTAGGGTAGGATAACCTAGGGCAGAGCCAGGGTCTGGTAGGGTCAGGTAGGGGTAGGGTAGGTATCGCATGCTGCCCCGGGGTCGCACAGGCACGACTCTGTCCGGAGCACAACCACACCCACAACCGAGGCACGGCACTCAGGTGATGTGCTTGTCAGGCGCGTTAAAAGCTTGGTTTGTCGTGCCATCCGGGTTGGTGGGAATTTGTAGAGACGAGTCTGGACAGGTGCCGGACTCGCCCGGATGGCATCTCAGCGATTTCCTAGAGCAGTTTAGTGAGGGCATGGTTGCCCAGTCTGACAGGTTGTCAGCGCAAGGGGAAGGGCCGAAGTAGGTAATAGGTTTAGGTTAGGTCCTTAGGTAAGGTTGTACCTACTCTGTAAGGGAGGTTAGCTAAGGAAGGAGGCGCCCATCATCGATCGATGCCATGTTGCACTCGCCAAGTACCGTGGGGATTTGAATGTGGATGTGTGGTGGTTGAACAGACCAAACAACCAACCAACCAACAATACCCGTTCACAGTACCTGTCGTGCCTCTTCTTTTATCTCTCAAAGTTCGTGCGCTCGTAAGCGAGAGGATGGGATTTCCTAACGCGATAAACGCGTCTAGCTTAATCCGCCTATCTGATGACACCTGCCTACTCAGTCCTCTTGTGAGTTGCGATTAGAGGCGCACAAGGCACAAAGCGACCCAGCCAAGCGCCGCAGTGATGCGCCACGATGAAGCAACGTGCGGTCCAAGACTCCACATTCGGCAAGAGGAAAGTCCCGTAAGGTGGGCGTCGAGGCCGGAAGAGCATGCTTGAGCGTGGGAAATCATAAGCATCCCCATGTTCGTCCCATGTTGATTTCCACGTTCATCCCACATTCCCACATTGCCGGGAACGGGGGCAAGTGTGTTTGTCAGTGTTTGTCAGATGGCGATTTGGAAAACAAAAAGGCACGGGCAGATAGAGAGCATGGACGGATGACAGATAGAGAGATGACTAAGTGACCGACCGACTGGCTGGCTGACTGAGAGCGAGACACAGATGAACGGGCAAACTAGCGTAAGACTCGCTCACATGAAGGAAGAAAAAAAAAAAAAAACAAAAAAAAACAAGGGTAAGTCATCCCACGCATCTGGTCGGTAGGCATGTTCCGTCGAGATGCGCATTGAAGAAAGAAAGACAGAGACACAGAACATTCTTGGAATCACAGTCCTTCATTCCATGTTTTTCTGACGGCCGTGCGCATGTGATGACAGCTCCCAATGGACTCCAGACATGGATAACATATGGATGGTGATGCCCTTTTTCCCAGTAGCCATACATCGTAGGCCTGTCCACTCGGTAGCTACGTGTCACCGCTTAATCACAACCCCCAAGGTGAAAGAGACAACAAGTCTGAGGAGGGGCGGTCTTGCCATGCCATGCCATGCCATGCCATCGCGATCCCTGATGAAGAGCTAATCCCGTGGGTCGATAGAACCCCGTCGAGCCAAACGGTGTTTCCACCGAGATATCGCTGACCGGGAGGGTGGGATGTGATGCGACGTCCATTTCCACCACCGCGCCAAGGGTGGGTATATGCGTTGCTATAGGGGCGGAGAAGTCCTACTTATACCCCGGATCTGCCATGTGAAAGACAGGACCTGGGAGGCATCTATCATCGCAAGTATCGTGTGCGGAAGTTGAATATATACTGGCAGACTAATTGCCTGCATTTCACTACTTCTACATACACACATACATACTTAACAAAAAAAATCGGCAAACATGCGCTTCATTACCCTCTCGCTGGCGTCACTCGGCCTTGCTGCCGTCCATGGCCTTCCCACCTCGTCCGATGATGATATTTCCCCTGCGGGATGTCGTATGGACTTAGTGCCTACGCTCAGTCAACCTCAGAACGCCGCATCGAAGATCCTCTATAGTAAGTCGATAGGATTCATCACTCCCCTTTTGTTTGCACTTCGCTCCGTTCTCTAAATTTCTCCCGTATGGACTTTGACTAACCTTCACATTTTAGGCACCCTATCAAAGTGGACTAGCAGCACGAACTCGCTGTATTTCTCATCGGTAAGATCCAACATGTCGGAAAACAACCAAGGAAGTATCACAGACAACTACTTACAACCTCTCAGAATTACTTGGACACCCGAAATACCACCAAGGCCCCGTTTTCAGTCATGTTCAAGGCCAACATGATCCCAGACTACCAGTCTGAGGACCAGATTGCCGCTGTACTCGATAGTTGGATGGGAACATATCTCATCGGCGGCGCAACGCCCGTGGCTGATGATTATGCTATCACAGGGGTTGCGTGCTCCTGAGGGCAAGCGAGTATTGGAGGGAGGGATAATATGTTATTGACCAGGCATTCATTTATTATTCAGGCTCTCGGATATTCACCAGGCAGGGATTTATTTCAATGACCGGGTGTAACGTCAACGGTCCGAATGACATGGGTTAGCCGTGGCCACATAGTCTTTCTTTCGCTAATGACCTTAATAATGCGATTACTTGCTTTCTTTTGTGACATTGTTCTATCTCTCACTATAGTTTGATAACGCGTGTTACGTTTCTCAGAATTATGAAAACACTAATGTCAAGTGAAAGGCTTTGTTTCTTTGTGATCAACGCATAAATATGGGAAATCCAGAAAATCATAGCGTAACCAAGAAGTCCTTGAACCACCACGATAAAAACCATTGACCATATCTAATTCTCTTCGAAATCTAAGTGCGTAAATACCTACCTCCCCAAGCTGTCACCATGAGTTCCCAACTAAACCTCTTAAAATCCAACGCCGTCCTCATCGGACCAACACTAGACGTGCCCTACTACTCGATAAAGATGACCAACGCAGAGACAGGCTGCGAGCTTCGCATCGCCGCACTAAAGCCCTTCCGGAACCCTATCCTAAATATCAAGATCGTGCCGAGAGAATACGTATCCTACAAACACAAGAAGGACGAGTGTAACTGCGCGAGCTTCACAAAGACAGCGAACAGTCTCTTCAAGACATGGCAAGAGATTCATCTGAAACTGCGAAAGGACCCCAAAGATAACGCTTCCTACGCGTTCTACCCCGAATTCGAGTACGAGGAGGGCGAAGGCCTTGCTCACGCTTCTCTCGTCGCTAGTCTGGGCCTAGGGAAACCGATTCCCGAATGCTACGAGTCGCTGATTGAGAAGTTTGGCGCCCCGAATCTTCAAAAGTCAGATGATGATGCTGTTGAAGAATTTTTTGACGCTGGTTATGTTTCTTCTGGCGATTCTGACGTTTCTGACTCCGACCGTTCTGATGACAGTGATCCTGGGCCAGGCGCACTTTCGACTGCTGTTCGAGACTTTTATATCGCCCGTCATGTTTCTTCTAACGATTCTGACGATTCTGACTCTAACCGTTCTTCTGATTCTGACGGTTCTGACTCTGCGGACTCTGACGACAGTGATCCTGGGCCAGGCGCACTTTCGACAGCTTTCAGGTGATAGCAAGGATCTTCATGTCTAATAGCTCTCAGGTAGGACTGATGTAGCAGCTCTTCAGACCTACCTATTAAGCAACTGATCCGGTGTAAGTCGCCCTCTCCCCTCCGTTTAATTATTTTCTGTATTCTTTGTGTTTTTTTAAAAGGCAGTTAGTTAGATGTTTGGCCATTAATATAAATCCTATCCCCAAAACCTACGAAACAATGTGAATCTAGTGTGATATGTTGTACGGAAGGTCTAGAATCAGTGTCGAGTCCCTGAGACCTGCTGACTAGTAGTAATGGCGTATGAGTGAGTGTCTGTCAGCTCTAATAGTCTCGGTGCAATAGAGACTCAGCGAAAGGCTATTCAGCCCTCACCTAATTTGAAACTTATTGAATACTGCTCACCGATTACGAGGGCTAATAGTAATATATATATATACTTGGAATTCTAATAGGTACTGGCCTGGAAGGCCCCCGAATGGCCAATAATAGACCTTGAGGCCATAGAGCATTATTGCAAATTCGAATCTATTCTTCTTCAAGCCCTCACTTATGCTAAGGGTGTCGAAGACTCAGGACTTCACCAGCGACATCTCCTTAGTAAACACTCGACCTAGCAATTACAGTAATAGCGACCATGTTCGGAATCACAACGCCGCGCATTGAGCCAAGTCGTCGCCAAGCGCCGGGGAAATCTGGGTGCTTAAAGGGGTATATTCGCTCATCTGTATGAGGAAAAGTAACGGGGGCACAATCTCCTCGATTTCCAACCAACGTAATTCGCGAACCAGAGCGTTGAAACAAGTTGAGCCATAATGTATAAATTGGCACTTGCCATTTCCTGGACAGATCGTCCCCCGCACATTCGCATCGGGACGTGGAGGGCGTTGGGACAGTATCTGCCGGCGCCAATCACCCATCGTGGGAGAATGAATTTTGCCGCGAGCGTTCCGTATATTGAGAAAGCGACGTAGGTAACACTGCCGATAAAGTGCCTTCACACCGATGATGTATTGATAGCCCTAGTGAGCTATTCTGGGCCTTTCTGGCTTTTTTCCTAAATATGGCACCTCTGCCAAGTGGATGCTATGGTGCTTGTCGTTGCTGTAGTGTATCATTTAAGAAGACTCTCGTGAGATATTGACATATTGCACCTAGACACACTTGCTTTGTAGTACCGAGAGAGAAGAAAGGACACCCATCACGATGCGTCTGCTAGGAATCGCCTCGGGTTTCACTGCCCTGCTAGGTGCAGGTATGCCGTCTTTTCCCTCGCAATACGCGTGCCGTCTCCTAATCCAAGTGTCATAGGCCAGGTTGTCCAGGCTGAGGTAAAGCAGTTGCCGCTGCCTACGAGCTGCACTGGGGTTTCCAGCCTTCGATTCCCGGGGACAGTGGCGTCGGGATGGTCAGTGATGAAGATCGCAGGTGGGCTGAGGGGAGTGAGGACAGTAACATGGGACATCAACGGACACATGTTGGTTTCGGAGGCCGGCAAGGGCATCTCTGTGCACACGTTCGGCGACAACGGGTGTATCAACAGCACGAGCACGCTCATCAGCAACGTGCAGCTCAACCACGGTCTGGCCCTCACTCCCGATAGCAAGACGCTGTACGCGAGTGGCGAGCGCACCGTCTGGTCATGGACCTACGACCCCGTCGCCAGGACCGTCAGCAACCAGAAGACCGTGGTCACGGGTATCGACTCCGGCATCCACTCGACTCGCAACGTCATGGTCGTCAAGTCGCAGCCCAACATGGTTCTCGTGCAGGTAGGATCCAACGCCAACCTCGACATGCAGTCCGCGCAGCCAGCTACGGGCCGCGCCATCATCAAGATCTTCGACATGAGTGCCGCCCCAGCCAGCGGGTACAACTACAAGACCGCTGGCGAAGTATTTGCGTACGGTTTGAGGAACGAGATTGGCTTTGTCCAGGACCCGGCGGGTATAGTCTGGGGCGTTGAGAACAGTGGTGATGTGTGTAATCCTCTCTCCGAGCTTTTTCTTGACGTGCTTGAAACCAACAGATTGTGATTATCGCAGGACTTCCGCCTCAACAACCAGGACATCCACACAGACAACCCCGCAGAGAAACTAAACAACTGTAAGTACTCTGATTATTATTTTTTCTTTCTTAGCCCAATTATACCGCATAGGAGCAACTTCAAGATCCCGCTAATACCGAACCATCAGTGGGAGACCCCCTGACACAGCGCAACACCTGGTACGGGTACCCGACATGCTTCACAGTCTGGGGTCCCATCAACGGGCTGAAGACAGGCAGCCAATTCATGCTAGCGGCGGGCAACGGGGTCTCGACCGACGCGGACTGCGCGAGCAAGTCGAAGGGACCACGTCTGACATTCCAGGCGCACAGCGCGCCCATCTGGAATGCCTTCGACGCCAACGCGACCAACATGTACGTGACGTTCCACGGGTCGTGGGACCGCCAGCCACCTACGGGTTTCAAGGTGGTCGAGGTGCCGTTCACGCGGCTCGCGAGCGGCGCGTACGACCCCGTCGCCCCGGCCGACAGCCAGACGGGCTACAAGGACATCTTCTCGGCGCCCAACCCGGGCGGGTGCACGGCCAACGGGCTGACGCAGAGCAACTGCATCAGGCTCACCGCTGCTGCCTGGGACCCGGCTGGACGTGGCCTCTTTGTCGGAAGCGATAATTCCGCCGAGGGCGAGATCTACATTCTCTCGAAGAAGTGATCACGGTACAAAATCTATCCACTCTGTTAGCAGCAGCAACGATCTCCTTATTTTAGGGGTGAAGATAGGGGTAAAGAGATTTTATTATTTCAACTGATATGTACTCTCTCATCATTGACGAGCGGACGAATGAAACAAGCCAAATTCCACGATAATATTCGCAAGAGCAGTTGACATTTCTCGGAGCCATAACAAACGTAAATAAATTAAAAAAGTCCTGCATTCTGTATTTGCGCTATTTCGTAAAGATGAAGAGGTAAGTCTAAAGCTAATTAGAACTACTACAACTAACTATGTATGCCTAACACCATCTCCATGTTCGCTATCGTAATCTTAGACCATATTCAGAAAGAAAAAAAAGACCGCTATTCGTCTAACGAGTAATAACTCTTCCCCTTTCTTTGGGCATATCATGCAACCTTATCTTTACCACAGGATCACAGTAGGCACCCCTTCTATGTCTAGAACCTCTTCGCCCAAAATGCTGAATTTGTCGTCTACCCAAACTTGGAGGAAGGTTCCCTCATCAATAGCTTTTTCGTGGAACCTACTCTTGCGAAGACCTCTGCATTATAGGCATATTATAACCCGACAGTCTAAGGAGCCTATCGATCATATTATAGTTCACTTTTTGCTCGCCCTGTGAAGCTATCTCAACGGCGCCGTACGCGATATTGCATATCACACGTCCGTCAATGTTGAGAAGCGCTAGATGATCGAACTCTTCGTCGGAAACTTCGTGGTCGGACTGCCGCTGCTCCAGACACCATTTCCACGCTCTCGTTCGTGTAGCTTTGTCTAGATCAGGGCGCTCAAAAGAGAATTGGATTCTTTTTTTGACGAAGCCGTCTATACCCTCGTAACGATCAGTCGTTAAGAGTATAATTCCATCGTATTCTTCGAGCAGGCGTAAGGCTTTCGGTCTTAACGGGGCACCATCGGCGAGGAAGAGATGGCAGTCAAACATAACTAGCATCACGTTCCATTTCGACATCAACCCCATTATTTTCGTGAGATCGACATCGACGTCTTGGATGTCCACCTTGTATAATGGTACTCGTAATAGCGCCGACGCCCAGTGAGCTGTTAGGGACTTTCCAGTACCACGGTTGCCATGTAACAGGATGCTGGTTCCCGGATACCTGGAAGGAACGTAGTTATCCGGAATTTTATTTTTCTTATTCCTTGCCTCCATGAGGGCGATTATTAACAATAGGAAAGGTTCGGTTAGGATTGGGGTGTAAAAGGAGGGAGAACTGTCGCGAGTTTCATCGGCAACATCATTTACACTGAATTCAAGCCACAACTTTGGCCCCAGGGCATGACCTCGGACAACTGGGGAGCATAACAGGAGATGCTCCTCTGAGAGTGGGCTGCGTGCATCTGCGGAAGCCTCCTGCTTCCTCTTGTTTCCTGAATCTTCTAGGGTATCGTCAAGCCACTCTTCACTGTCATCGATCTCCTCGGTTGGAGCTCTCATCCACACTTGAATATTGGCCGCGGCTCTGGCACCATGGAGTGGTCTGAGGTCCATTGGCATGTGACGATTCCAATTTCTATGCTCAAGACTGTCGATTATAATATGGCCGTTGACCATAACCAGTCTAGAAACACCTTTGCCTTCAGCAAAGGTATCTATGGCTTTTGCGTTGTAATGCTTATGATGACATCCAGCAAGCTTTTCAAATTTTCGACCTCGATTGATGATGTGTTCTTTGGCCCTTTCCGCAAGAGGAATCACAGACAAGGGGTAACATAGCAGCTCTTTAATACGGAGAGTACCTTCAAAAGGGTAGATGTACTCGAACGTCGTACCGTATCCGAATTGTATTCCATCCCAGTCAACCCTAACACATGTTAACCGGAAGACTTGTGAGTCTTGGCCTGCTTTAATAAATTCGCCTTTAACCAGGCGCAGGACCACAGCATGACAATATTGAGTTGCCCAGATTAGGCAGCCCGGGTCGAAAATGGTCCAGATATAATCCCAGGTTATCAACTGCCTCCTGGTGTAATCCTCAGCAATATTAATGATATCTTTTGTCGCTTGAAGCAAAACACTCTTCAGCAAGTTGACATGGTTTTTGGTTTCTTCGTCATGTAAGTTTTTGAACGCCTGCACTAGTCGCCACCGACGATGAACAAAAGGCTTGAACGGCGGGTAGAAAATAAGTCGTGAAAGGTTGGTTATGACACCCGGGTAGTCGTGGAATATGCCGTGGAGGAAAGCCTTGCTACAGACACTTAGTTAGCAATCGCCATTTCGAGGACGGGTTATGCATTGGGATATTAACTCGAAAGTCAGGTTTCTAAGAAAGAAAAGAGGCGCTGAAACGATTTGGACAATTACTTACAGGAGCGGACTTTGAATTTCTACGCTGAACATCTCTACTTCCTTGTGCGGGTTGTCGCTCTTCGCTTTTAGGTACTAGTTAGCATTGTATACCAGCGATATAGACGAAAGCTTAACTAACTGTAGCGAATTATTATGGCATAATCCTTTAGATCGCTTGGGAGACTTCTTTTAGGATAATTTCGGCCCACATGGCCCAGGAAGATCTTTTTCTTTTTGCAGAGCATGCCCCTTGCGTGGCCTACAGAGCCCCCCTCATGGACATTCATTTCCGGATCAACGCTTCCCGCTGCGTAATCTTGAATCTGGTCCGGGATATGAACGCTCGGAATTCCATGATCTTGAATCGGGTTTGGTGCACCAACGCAGAGCGTTCTACTTGTGTCATCTTCCATCGAGTCTGTCATGTCCACGTCTTGGCCCGTTTCAACTTCGGGTGCGTAATCATCATTATTAGAAGCCATGTTGTATGGAGAAAGAGGAAGAGATAATTAGGATAAGAAATGATGAAAGCCACTGAGAGCTAGCGAGTATAGTAGGTACAGCAAGTAAAAATCGAGTTAAATAGTAAATAAATGGTGTTGCGGATAGTAAACAAGACCACGTCACGAGCAAAGTTGAGGGAAAGACGTTTATGCTAGGAATTACCTGGGCACCAATCTAGTTCCTGAAGTAGGTAAGCCATGTACTTGCGTCTTAGATGGCAAATGGAGGAAGGCGGGAGGGTTTCACATGGAGTCAAGAGGAAGTTATGTGTCTATCCCTCTCTCCCTCTGAGAGGAACCTTAGAAGCTTCCTTTCCTTTTCATCTAATACGGTTCGGCACCTAGGTAGTATGAACCATTAGAGCCTATTTCAAGTAATCAAAGAGACCAAATCATGTCTAGAAAAGCTCTCGATACACTACACATTATCGGGGCTGTCTTCTGGTCTTATTTGTTTCTGCGTTTGTTGTCGCTTATTAGCAGCCAGAATCAAGTATCTCTTTGGTCAGGTGCAATACAAGGTCTGAAAAATGAACTGGGCAAGTGGACACTAAAAAGTAGACACCTCATGTGAACTATGTAGATACTACCTATAATAGGTAGGAACAGTTGTCCTACTTAGCCACAGTTTAGTGGTGTGACTTAATAATTCTTGATACAAAATCTTCTCTTTACACCAACTTTAAGCCCGATGAAGCGTAATGCCAACTCCCAGGCACGATATACCATTTAACCGTAACTCCATGCAAAAGGTCTTCATCGTCTCCTTAACTCCTAAGTGCTACTTCTCTTGAATGCCAGATCATTATAACTTCATAGTCCGGGGTATCATGAAATCAAAACCCTGTCGCCTTTGCCTATAACTTCCTGGGCATATCAATATCCCCGATGGGAAAAATGCCGACTCGAATGTTTGCGTATCCCATAGCCTGGCGTAAACGGCAATGATGCTGGCGATCTAACCAAGGACAATGTCCTCAACAAGACCAGTCTTGCGATCTTCGACAGACCGATAACGATCCTGTATGTTCTTGGTCTCAGGCTCTTGCTCTACCACTCGAACAAATTCCAATGTCTTTAACTTGAGACTTTGCCCGGGCCCCTTCTTCCACGTTTCGAATAGCTTGCGCAAAGACATTTCATGATCTCCTTCCTTGATTCGGATCATGGCTTTGTCACTCTGGTTCAGCCCCTTAACTGCTGGTTTCATCATGAAGAGTGTTTCTACATTCTGCCACGACCTTGAAATCGTGACCCAGCCGGGCTCTGATGCCGTTGGAAGGTGTGGCGAATCGATTTGAACGGCGAGTCTTCTAACTGCAGCACGGTCTTCCCAACTGTACTGTTGGGCACAGTAGTAGCCTCGACATCCGTTGTGACATGGCTCAAAGATGACGATGTCAACTAGAGGATTAATATCCTGGGCGCGTAAGGGACTGCCTAGAGATGACAGGAAAGCCATGCCATTCTGTCCAAAGAGTTTCCGGTAGCAATGCTTAGCGACATAAACAGATGTTTGACATGCCATGAACCAAGTCGGCAACTTGTTTTGTATCCCAAAATTATGGGCATGCTCTAGGACTGATGATCGGTTGCAGATATAAATCAAACGGGGCTCAATCGCAGCTTCCCAGATCATCAATCTAAGCTCTGGTGGGAGCTCTGGGTACTTGTGGAATATGTCGAGAGGCTTCGCAAGTCGAGCCGAACGACGAAGCGGCCCAGCACCCAAATTCGGTTTTGCCACATTGGTCCTTCTTCTCTTGTGGATACGGTTGCTGCTCTTGTTTTTGTTATTCGAAGAGACTATTAGAGCTGTTGAGGGAGACGGTTCCCGAGTCGTTCGGTTCTTAGCACGAAGGCGATTTGATCGGCGGGGCACGCGGAGACCACCAACTATTGGGTGCCCATTTTCTTCCGATTCTTCGTTTTGTGGCTCTGTATATTCGATTTGGTCTTCAAGTCCCTCAAGATCCCGCTCGTGGCTCTCTTCGCCATCCGCCTCCGTGGGTCCGTAATCAATGTCTGGAGCGTCCTCGAGGTGTGAGGTAATTGTTGCCGACGCACCGTTCCTCGTGGTAGCAAGACGCAGTCTATTCTGTGTTTGGCTCTGGTCTGGTAGATCTTCTACTAGAATAGAATTAAAATAATCTTTCCTCGTGGATCTTGTCAGGGGCCGAGAATGGTCTGCTGTGCCAAACAAAATGCTTGACGGCGCACCAGCGTGGGGTGTAGACATGAGAGCGTTGTTCTCCGTCTCCATCTCCACAGAGGTTTCGTTCGCGTGACCGGGCCTTAAAGGTGTTAAACCTGGAATATCCCCCGCCATTGGTCCTCTCCTGATCGAGTTGTCATGGCTGGTCTCTCCCTCTCCTTCTCTCCCCGCAATCCTTGGCCGCCGCAACCCTCTCCTAGCGTGTGACATCTGCTCACTAAACTGCGTAATTGTGGTAGACTCGCTATACCGATTGTTGTCTCAGGACTAGATCTAGTAGGCCAGGTCTCAGTAGAGTTACCGAGTTGTTGAAGGTGCATGCGGGTAAGCTAAGGTTGACCTTTATTAGTAGAAGTCTGCTTCAATCACAGCAACGGGCGGGATCATCACGACGACTCTCAACACAAGACAAGAGGGTACTGAGGTGACTGGGAACAAGATGCTGAGCAGATTCGGTTCTCTCTCTGTGTGTGTATGTTTCGACTCACGTGCTGAAGCGGTGTCGGCTTGGTGAAATGAGAAGACTGGTGAATAGCATGGTGCTGACGCATACTCACCGAATGTCACACTGAGAGAGCCCGACTCGAGCACAGGGCAGGCGAATCCGAGACAGAAGCTCAAGCCTGGACAGGGGGAAAAGAAGAGAAAAAGACCCCAGCACGAACAACGGCTTAATGTTGTGACCCGATGCGAGAGAGCACACGACACACGAGCCTCTAGTGGCTGGATGAGAGGGAGTGACAGAGGAACACCGAGAGCGGAGAGACGATGGAGAAGTGCAACATGGAGGGGCGGTGGAAGCCGGGAAGAACGGGTAGAACGGGGTACCGAGGCAAGATAGGATGGCTTTACAAAGGATACAATATAGAATACTGCGATCTTGGGCCGAAAGCTGGTATGTATGTGGATATTGATATAGATCGACGCTGCTGGAGGTGTTGCCGTTGACGTGAAATCGTCGTACGGGCGGGACACCAAACGGGAGAGTTGGGAAAATCGAAAATTGGGAAAATCAAATCAAGTCTGTTAGGTAAGTAAGTAGGTACTTGGCCAGCTATCAGTCGAGATGTGAGAATGCGGGGCCTTGAACGTTAAGCTGAGAACTGGCCAAATTTTTGGAGGGGTCTGGTGATGATGTCTCCGTGATAAGAAGCAGTGAGGGAGAGTAAGCTACAGCACCTAAAGATGCGATACCTAGGGAACACCTGCCATTCCTACTTCGGTAGAGGGCGGTCCACCAAGGTTCACTTAGTGGGAGTGCAGTGTTGTAGGTCTTTTCCATACATGTGCACATACAGTGGTGTAGAAGGTACGTAAAGCTAAGGTAGGTATAATTTAGGTTGTTGTTGACCTTAAAAGGTACCTACTTAGTTGAACAGATGTATTTGGGTGGAGGGTAACCTAGAGTCCCAGGTAAGGTTAGATCCCCTCCTCCCCCAGAGTCCAGTATAATAATAGGCGACCTTGTTGGGGATTTTTCCCTGGTAATTTGAGTAAAGATCGATAGGAATTGCAAAAGAATATCTGTATACACACACATACGTATATTTAGGTAAATAGGTACCTAATGTATGTCTGTAGACTAAAGACTTAAATGCGGTAACACTGGGAGTTACTCACGTATTTGGAGGTATCCTTACCTACGCCATTCTACGTACCTATGTACAAGTGAAGAATTAGGTCTAAGACACTGTGGACCCCCCACTAACGCTCAACATGCCTTATACCCCGTTAAAACAGTGATTAACATATCCCAACTCGCCAGATAGGTCAATCGACCTTCTTTTTAGGCAAGCCATGTCGTTGGTATGGATTAAATGCAGAGGGGCGTAGAATGTCTCATCAATAACCCGACAGAGAATGCAAATCGCCAAGCGGAAGGCGTTACGTCATATACCTCGGCTGCATCGTGACGTTGGACAAGCTCCAACAGGAAAAGGACGGTAGTAGGCAATCGCTAAAGCACGAGCACCATCTAGTAATCTGCCTATGTATCGAGCCTATACGTATTTATCCATCCCATTAAGTTTCACCAGTCCGAAGCAGAACCCAGTAGAATGCAGTTACTGCACCTACCTACCGTATATACCTAAGGTAGGTACGTGTACTCAGTATGCTAAGGTGTCTGGGTAGGTAGCACTACAACCCTCCATTGCCCCGCCAGCTAACTGTACCTAAGTAGGTAGTACTTAGTATATTGCAAACCATGCTCGTTATTACGTGCTCCAGATCTGCAGAGCCCAGTAAAGTGTATTAACCATAGAACTGAACCGCTCGTAGACCAATCATCAGGCTATCATCATTCAGTTTAGCCAACATTCGCGCCATAGCGGAACAGTCGCTACCTACATTGAATAGCGATGCCAGGAAGAGGGGTACACCTACAACTGGAAGAGAGGGACCTCAGCCCCAGTTTAGAGGTATACTAGTGTAGTACTACCGGCTCAGTACTACCTATCTCGGTACGTGGTAGTACAGTCGGTGGGTCTCGAAGCCGGGGTAATGTGACGCTAGGTTTAATAAAGCTAGCTTCTATCGAATCGGAGTGGAGTGTATCTAGTCTATCTCTCTGCGGGTAACTAGACTACGTAGCTAGACCAAAACTATCTGCACTTAGGCATCATCAGATGAAGTTCATATATTCCACTATCGACATCTACAATCACATGTTAAAAGCAGCTAACATGGCAAAAATAAGATTCAATAAGGCGACGAGACAATGGTATAGATTTATCGATAACCGCCTTTCCTGTACCTGAAAACTCATACAACCCAGCAGCAGAACATCGCTCTGCTCTGCCCTGCTCTGCCTTGCTCTGCTTTACCCACACCGAGGTGGTGCCATCCTCCCACCGCCGCAACTGGCCGAAGGTAGACGTGCTTAACCCGTTTGATGTGGCCTGACAGGCCGTGCCATGTTCAGGGTCCATTGGGCATCTTCGCCCATCTGAAATCGTACTTCTGCATCTGATCCGGCCACTGAGCAACTGATCCTCCAAGGCCGGTCCCTTAGGAGGACCCCTGCTTGGTCTGCAGGAGAGTAGCATGGGGACACGGCTCACTGAAGCGAGGACGTCATGAAATTGCATCTATATTAAGGGGAGGGGTGTCACCAAACCGTGTTTGCAACGGGCACGTATTATAAACTTAAGCATATATGTCTCGTACGAGGCAAACAGATATGCAGGTGCCACTACATTCCTGAGGCCCGACTGCGTCTTCCGCGTCTTCCTCGTCCTCTTCTCCCATCTTTGTTGTACTGGTTCACCAAGGCACTCAAGATGCTCCAGGTCTACCTCGTGACTCTTGCTTGAGTCTCTCGAGCCTTGTCGAGACTACCATCGTACCATGAGATAACCTGAAGAACAATTAGATTCTGAGGCAATGGTGACTATTCATTTCCAACCGTCTAAACCTCTCGCCTATATTAATCAAAGGAGCAATAGAATCCCAACCCGAACAAGCATAACCTCAGGAGCCGAACCAAGGAAAAATACACACACGAATACACACTCAACTACGGAACAAAGCCAAACCATCACACTACAGGATGTGTCACGCGTGGCGTTGGTGGTATTATTGTTTGACGTGCGGCCGTGGCCCTCTGAACGGAGAGGCAGTATACTGCTGGCGATCCTCGTGCGACTCCGACTATGTCCAAACGCCATATTGTCCAAATCTAGTCTGTGAAGATCACACCACACACGGGGCCGATTGCTTGGAGTATGGAATGTACCACAAATGGCACTAAATTCAGCGTCTCGGGCGAGAGGGACCGATTCCAAAAGCATCATAAGGCTAGAAAACAAAAGTCTGACACGAAAAACAAATCAAAATGAACAACAGGCGTTTTAGAGTTACCGTCGACCATGCGTTTAACCGACGTATGAGGTTTCCTGAGAGCCCTTCGACTTGAGAGGGCTAACTTGTCTATCACTACCAGGATCTTGTGAGTCAAGTATAGGGGGATGTATCTGTGTATATATTCTTGTTGTCGCTCGAATATCCTATGTTCCTCCATATTCCAGTCTTTGGCTCTAAACACACACATCCTTTGTCTTAGGGTGAAGATCGTGACAGTCGTAAACCTCACTTGAGGTATAGGCTAAACAGCCGACCAGGAAGTAGTCGAAGTATTGCTAAGTTTCTATCGTTATTGTTCATAAAAACGTATTGTTCTAATCCTCCGCATCAGTATGTCCTTTCAAAACGTAATAGTATTGTGTTCCTTCATAACGTTGCTGTCACCCTGCGTGGTGATACGCCGGTGCCATCAATTCGCGTATTCGTGGCTATACAACCAGTCGCTGACTTTCTCGTGGGAATCCTCATGGCTATACCCCCGATCCGTGTGCCTTTGGCGGTTATTGGCTTCGTGGCTTTTGCTTCGGTGGTGGCAGCGACAATGATATGATGAATGATCGCGGTGGCGGCTGTGGCTACGGCGACGGCACTGCTCACTACTCTTCTCGTTTCGGTGACCCTTAGAGGACTTATTTCGTCTTAGCGTACTCTTATCGTCACGACTCTTTTCCCTTTCATCGTCGTACTCATCGGATGTATAGTCTCTTCTTTCTCCGTCGTTCAGAGGTACGGTAGGGCTCGTGCCAACGTTCGAGAAGCCGTAATACAGCAATTCACTTTGATTGGGTTGGTGCGCTACGTAAGAGCTGGCTGGATAAGTGGTGGCAGTCGTGTGCAGCGGATAAGCCATGTTAGGAATTGGAGACAGATATTGGGGTTCAGTCCCAGATTCAGACCCTGATATCGTCCATTGATAGCCTAGAATAGTCTATTAGAAGTGGCCTGATGATTATAATAATTGCCTTACCGTCTTGTGTTAGTCGAGTTTGGTACTGGAACCGACCACTGCTAAGAGTATCTAATACTGGCTTCGACCAAGTGAAAACCATTGGCACCGGTTCCTGGGACTTTTTTTCTGAGCTTCGATCCTTAACATCGGAGCCAGAGTGCCTATCTTCATCGCTGTGATGATAAGATTTGTGTCCATGCCTATGTTGATGGCGACGATGAAAGCGTGAATGATTTGGTGTTGGCTCATTATAATGTGCTGCTTCTCGCGCCATGTTTTTCCCTAAAGAAAAAGGTAGATCAAGACTCAGATGCAGGGCACTCGGCAACAAATGCAATATTAAGTGTCAACGGTGATGAAGGCTATGCGTGATTAAATATTACAAAGCCCAGGTGGGGGACGCCTTGTCCGCCTCACTTACCTTGGCATTTAGTATTGGGGATCAAGGCTTCACTAGAGGGCGGCTATGCTAACATGGAACTGTTGCTCGACGTTACAGTAACTTGTATCTATGACGGTTGAGAACCCACTACAAGGTAGCCAATTAATGATTGTAGGGTTAACTGACAATTCCCACTTCGAAGGGAAGTTCCAGTTCATCCATTTGGGAATACAAAAAGAGCAATTCAAATTGCACATTATACATTGTAAAATGTGGTAGTTGGGTGCCATCATCTTTTGCTGGGCACCATTGCAGTCTCATCCGATCTGCATGGATGACTAAGAAAGGCATAAAGGGTTCAGTTAGCTAGTGAATATTGAAGACTTTTAAAAGGCCAACGCAGAAGTAAGCACTCAAAAAGGATAGCTAATATGTGCTTAGATGTAAGAGGTATTTAGATGCGAGTACCTAGCACAATGCACAAATTAAGGCTGTCACAGGCTCGGTACACGGCGTCTTGCATAACATATAATATACATTCACATGATATAAGTGAGGCTAGGAAATTTTCTCTGGTTCAATTTTATTGCGTCTAGGCCCCGTTGGGTGCCTAAAGTGCATTTTCTGATGACGTAGCCAGCCAATAAGCCCTCTATGCGTCATTTCTCACCGAGAAGTGAAGCGAAGTAACACAATTGAGAATTTCGGTTGTATAGATAGAAAAGGGATTACGATCAAGCTGCCTAATCCATCCAGGAAACGCTCAAAAGGTATTAGCTGTATGCAATTTGTTAATTCTGTACCTTTCCTTCGCATTACTAATAAGCACTTTGATAAGATATGCTTTGTTCCTAGAAATTTCCGTGAAGATTCTTCAGGCCTGTTAGATTAATCTAAGCTTGGTGCCTATATAAACGACCTACATAAACATATCTTATTAGTCCTTGCACGCAGTTATAAAGGTCTATAAAAACATCAGCTAGCATTAATTACATCTTGGACTCCGATCGTGCAAAGTTTCATATAATTGTAAACCAGTTTAATACACTTGTCATAAGTAAAACACTACCTATTGTAATAATATCTCTTATTAAAGTGAGCCATATGGGAAAACGCGCTTAATAGGCAACCTCCAGGCCCCTATCTTAAGAGACAGGCGGAATCTATACTTCCTAGAGCACGTGAAGAATAAATTAATAGTAGAGAACTTGATGATCAGAAGGAACGCAATTTAAGTCCATTCGTTAACATCTCTGTGAAGTTGATGTTGTAGCCCCGTATTCTTAGATACCACCTTCTTATTCCCCAATATAACCTGACTTAACTATTTAGTAGCTGAACCGCTTCTCCCTTGCCTCACTCATACTACCTCTCGTTCGCACCCCAGTTCAGTATAGTTATGGGCAAAGACCAACGTGTTAGCAACTACCTCCTTAGTAACGTAAGGTGATTTGCTATCCCATGTCCATTTTCATTGCTTATATCTTGACACGTATAGCTAACTTCACTGAATTCGCCGCTAGGTCTTAGTTCCAGCCCCTTTTTTGTTGTAAGCCGTACCAACCATCCCCAACCAATTGGCAGAGACTTCCTCAGTGATCCAATACTGCACTGTACAACCCTTGACTCGTTCCACGAAAGTCTTGAGCTGAAATCGATAAGAACCCTCACCACGGCTCGCCGGGGAGGCCCTGCAAAGCCGCCTCCGGCCTCCCTGCAAGTGTAGGCTTTGTGTGAGGCAGACTCTGTCCAGCGCTTAACCGTACGCTTACCAGCCTTGTTACGAATAACATACGAGCCTTTGACGTCGATGCGATGCTATAAAACAATTTATTTAGGACACTATAGGGCAGGTACAGGGGAGTGCCTATATACCCCTCACAGTAGATTCTCTGTTAATTAGTCTCTCTATCTCTCATACAACATCAATACCACTTTTGAAGCCAACAACACCGGGTTAGTAACTACTAGTCGTACTAAAATTAAAAAGGGCTCAGGGAGTCCGCGCTAGTAATAAGTGTATCAACTCCTTATTAAGCAACTCATGCTCTTAAAGAGATGTCAAAAGATGCTAACCATATAAGAAACTATGCAATGTTACAACACGTGTTAGAACCTTTTCTTCCAAATCGGGACGTCTTTTGTCTAGAATAACGATCTCCTTATGCATAACTCTAGCCTCGAACAGTTTCTAAATGAGGGGTTCCGCATCGTTGCCATCGCCTCAACGATGCCACTATTAGGGAAGCAGAATTTGGCAGTAAAGCTCGTGTCACACTTGTCGTGAACGCCACCACCGAACATAGTGGTATTGACAGCCGAACATTATTCGGGCTCCACCTTAAAGATCATACTCCACCTTAAAGATCATACGTAGCATTACGAAGCCGTATGTGCAAGGCATCATCATGGAGGTCCCAATCATTCAGTATTGGCTGGCCCCTAATAAGTTGGTGGTGGCGAAAAATACCTTCAGCTACATCCTGACACATTCCATAATAACCAATAGCCAAAGAAAATCATGGCACCCATCATCTCATCTGCTGACGTCATCACAGATCAATCAAATATCTAATGACCCAGGAAGCCGTTAGCATAATCCCGCTAGGGCATTTCTAAGAGAGGCGCTCAACAAGATTTTGAACTTGGTTTAGGAAGGAATCCCTTTACCCCCCAAATCCTTGTTCGTTGAGAGAGGGATTGTGTGCAGATGAATATTCACTTCGTACCCAATAGAATGAGCACACTAGCTATATTATTCAATCTCTTCACTATAATAAAGGCAAGCAGCGCTATACGCCCAAGAGAGTTTACAATACCTAGTCCCAAATCACGAACGGATGTGTATCAAGCCTCCTTTAAGCCTATCTTGCAGTTATCTATAAGATGGTGGGGTGCGTCCGAATTTCGAATCTATTAAGTCAAAAGTTGATATATGTTGAAGATAGCCTACCCTACCTAGCACCTAGGTGCTTGTATATATATCTGAAGAAGTAAAAGCCTACATAACCATATCTCATTGGTTTTCGAACTGGATCTGTGTGCTTGGGTCTACAGATATCAACAGGTTGACTTTCTTTTTCACTATAAATCCCATATAGCGTACTAACTGGCGCACTGGAAATAGGCAGCCATTATTTTCAACTGAGAGAGACGACTGATCCCCGTAGTAGGAATGGCACGGCTCACATACGAGTGGAATAGGAGGTCTGTCAGTCGTGATCACCTGGTTAGGGCACTCTGTCGTTCCGTTATATATAGCGCAAGGCTGTGTTAGAGTGACATCGTACCCAAGGGTAATACTGCAGCAGTGACAATAAACTTTGCGTTTTTCAAGCTGACACATATTGCTGCATAACTAAGGGGGAGAAAAAGGGTCATTAGTGAATCGTAATAGCCTCACGGAAGGTGAATGAAGCTAACACTTCTGAGGATTCGGGGTACTTATAGTCAAGAACTAAAGTGGCAATACTTTCTAAACAAAGAAGACTAAAAAGAGCAGTTCGGTTCCTTTGTGGGTTCTGCACATAGCTACAGGACAATGACCTTGTGTTGCTGAAAACTTAGCGCACCTAGTATTACGACGACCCTACCGTTCAGTATTAGGTCAATGATTTATATTTGTATGTTGTTCTGCAAAGAGCCGACCTAAAGGGCCATTCCGGTGGCACCTGCTAATAGACGAGATAATGTCTTCGTCTTAGAAATGGTCACATGAAATCTAGGTAGTTTAGGAATCAACTAAGCTACTGTTTATCACCCGTCTCCAGAGTAACGAAAATTGCAGTATACAAAGCCCGAGTTCTACTATACTACTATCTAGACAATGATTCTATGGCCTTGATAGAACGGATTATCCTACTACCTAGCTCCTCACAGAATTTATTAAAGCTGTGACATCAATGTCTGCCAACAGACAAGCCCAGATCCTTTAAAGGAGTCTACTTAGTATGGCTAGGTCTGTGGCTAGGTCGGAGCCCTTATCAAAAGTGGAATATATAGGCTATACGGCCAACCAGAGCCCTTGGAATTGCAAGGTATATGATTAGCCTATTTAGGTAAAACTAACCCAAAAGGTTTTCCACTTCGTTTCAGTCCGTCCAACGTTGACGTTAGCCATATAATTAGTGATGCTTGTTATGCCTAGCTTTATGGCCATATATTATCCAACAATCACTTTAACAACAGTTGACCAGATCGCCATATACATAGAATATAGTGGCATCGCAACCCTTAAATCCAACAGATTATCCCGTTGCCAAGTGGACCACGCAGAAGCCAATCATTTATCGCCCCCACGACTGCCTGAAAACTCCCAAGTTTTGTTGCGCCCGACAATCATGACACGACGAAGAAGCATACTTTTCCTCGGCCACTTTGCCGACCAGCCAGAAAACTATTAAATTCCTTTCTCGCCGCAACTTCTTCATCATGAATGAAGAATCGAAGACAACACAGACGCCGCAGCCGTCGCACCCGACACAGACGCCGCAGTCGCCGCAGTCCAAAACCGTGGATAAGAGACCAGAGCAAGTCTCCACCACCACGCCGACACGAAAACGACAAATAGACGACAGCGAAGTCGAGCCTCAGCCAAAACGAGCACGATTGACACGGAAGAAATTGACACGGAAGAACCTCGCCGAATTCAACAAGATGGGCAAGAAGAAAGCCTCAGACCCCACGGACGATTCCGGTTCGACCAAGACCAAGACCACGTCGACAACATCGTCCGGATTTGCCGACAAAGCCCGTAATAATGGAATCCTCGACCCTCACAGCTCGAAGCCTCCCACAAACCTCGAGAGTATCCGCAAACGACACGCTAAATCCCGCGCGACCGCTTCACCCCCGGAGTCAGTGTACGAACACTACGCCAACAGAATCGAAACCGCCGGTAACGAAGCGACCATAGTCGTGGAGGCAAGCGGAAAGCTACTGAAAGAGTACAACGACAAGGGTTACCCCAGAGCCTTCAATCGGGCATTCACGAACTACCCGAAAGACGTTGGCTTTAACAATGGCCTATCTGCCCCACAGCCCGACTTCGCCGAAGGGCTCGAGAAGGAAGAATTCCGCCCATTCCCGGTCGCCGATTATATCCCCGGAGCTTCCCTTTACCAGGATGACCCCCACTCTCTAACGTTACCACATGTGGCCGGAGAATGGAAAGGCCCCGCCGGAGACATGAGAGACGCCAGGATACAGAGCGCCTACGACGGAGCTGCGCTCGTTCATGCGAGAACCCAAGCACTCGCTTACATGGGGAAAGAAGACCCCCCAGGTCATGCAGAAATCACGACATTCACCACAGACGGCACTAACCTCAACCTGTACGCTCATTATGCAACCCCACCAGCCGAAGACGAAGACACACTCGAGTACCACCAGTACCCCATCTCAACAACGAACATCAAGGATACCTACCAGGGACACAAAGATGGCAGAAAAGGACTCAGGAACGCCCAAGACCACGCAAAGACCCAGTCCGAGCAACTGAGAGACCAGCTGAAGCAACATTGGAAACAAAACCGCAATCAACTCCCACCAGTCGCCGAAGGAGTTCGCCCACCGGACGTGGAGCCACCATCGCACCCAACCGACGGATACGAAGACGCGAGCCCGCATGTACTGCAAGAAGAAGCAGAAGACGAAGACGACTACGAAGACGACTACGAGATAGTCCAGCCAACGACAGATAGAGAATCTTCGCATCACTCAAAGTCTTCGCATCGTCACCACTCATCGTCGCAACACTCTTCGAAATTGTACCACTCCTCGTCCAAGTCATCGCACTACTTATCGAGTCACCATAGCAGCAGCCACAAACGAAAAGCCTCGTCCTCGCAAGGATCCTCCCACGGATCTCCCGGACATACAAGCAAGCATACAAGTCACTGGAAGAAGAATGCCAATGGGTATTACTACCATAGGCACTCCGATGGAACAATCACATGGTATGACGACGTCCGCGACCAGGAAGGACGTAGTCGATGAGGACATCGACCATGGAGAAGATCTCCGACTATTCGTTCGGCAGAAAGTAGAAGAAATTATACTCAGACATGGTTGCTCTGAAGAAACAAAAAGCTTTCTGCTATATGCAGACATGGCAGTCTCAGAAAGGCACTGAACCACACATCAGTCTTGGCGTAGCGCATTCATGAACACAAAACCGAAATCAAACCACAATTTATGCCATGCTGATTAACTTGATTCTGTATATCAGTTGCATAAGCCGTTCTCTTTGGTGACCTGACATCAAACCTTGGACGATGACGATCAACCAGCACCGACTATTGATTGAGCTGACCGAAGCGGATGTCTCATCGAAACTGCAACAAAAAGAGATAAACGTAACAGAACCGCGACCTGTGGTCACTTTCTTTCAAGAGGCATCTTGTCGTCGTCATCTTTGAATGTGTTGACGCTAATCGTTTTGATAGTGACGCATAGCTATAACTCTTGGCGGTTTCTTCCTTGCTGAAAACAGCAAATGTATCAATCGTGATTACGTCGCCCGTTGGAGTTCGGCCGACAGGGTAAAACTGACAGATTCGTTATTAATTGCACAATTGTTGCTTGGCGCGCATTGGCATTGTCGCGGATCGAGCGCGTTAGGTTTCATCCCAGCCGAGTGTGCAGCACCATTCCGGCTCTGGGTGGGCCGTGGATTTGTCATGAGAAAGTCGCGATAGGAAGTATTAAGTAAGAAGCGACGATGGAAAGCCGAAATAAGAAGTTACAAAAGAGTTTAAATCCGATCGCTCAAGCCGAGGAGCCAGGGTCCCTTTTGTCTACTTTCCGCTTGGTCCGTTGAATCCGTAAAAATATACATCCGCCTACCTAGCTATATATAACTGGAATCATTGTTCGTCTTTCTTGCTTCCGCATTGCTGGGCAATACCTGTGTCGGAACAAATACTGAAAACGTGGTTATCTTAAAATTGCCAAAATGGTATCGAAATCCCTCTTAGCGCTGGCGGCGTCGGTGGCGGGCGCACTCGCGGCAACGCCTGCTGGTTTCGAGCCGGGAAGTGAGACGAGTCTGGTGGTGACGTTTGGAAATATCGCGGCGCTCGACGGTGTGGAGGTCGCGAGAGAGAGTAAGTCTCGGGAATAGGGCGGAATTGTATGTGAATGGTGACTGAGTAACGAATTTAGTCACACAGACAGCACCCGCGCTCGCGACGCAGAGCAAGCTTGATGGCACGTCGTTCGCAGTTCTGATGATCGATATCGACATCCCGACCGATAACCCCCCTCAAACGAGCACATTGCTGCATTGGATGCAGACCGGCCTCACACAGAGTTCATCGGCCGCTTCCTTGAACACCACGACGGGCTCAATCAATGCATTCGTCCTCTCAGTGCCACAGGATGAGGACGCCTTCGCCCCGTACCTCGGTCCAGCACCGCCCGCCCGGATCCCACTCTCTCATCGATAGTGAGTATTTCCCAAAGGAATTTGTCCGTTCGAATTATTTTCAAGAGTCGCGGGATACCGTGTAGAGTCACATCTTAAGCGCTTGTGCAAGCTCCTGAAATGGTTGTGGAACTTCATCTCCAGGCAAATCACTAACACCCGAGTCTCACAGCACGCAAATCCTAGTCGACACGTCAGATGCCTCAGACGAAGCTTTGTCTACTCTTCAAACGGCAGCAGCGAATCGATCGGCTTTCAGCGCCGAAACCGTGTTGACATCGGCTGGGTTGGCAGACAAAGTCGTCGCTGGGAACTTCTTCAATGTGACCAACCCAGGCCCTGTGACAGACGCAACAACCAACTCAACAACGGGCAGTGGCAATGGCACCAGTTCCGGAAGTTCGCCATCGCAAAGCCCTATTATAGGGGCCGCAGTCGCGCAGGGAGCGAACGCGTCGTTATTAGCCATCATACTGGCTGGTGTAGCCTTTTTCGCCCTATAATGTGTTCCCGCCGTCCTCGTGGCTCGGAAAACTCATCCTTGTATACCTAAAATCGCGCGATCAATATAATTCTTGGATCGTTACGTGTGTTTTGAAACGGGCAAGCTGATCAATTGGTAGTGGGTATGACTCGAGTGCCCAAGTCCAGGATTAGAATAATCATCGTAGCCCGATAAACCTACGATATCGTCTCGGGATGATATGCGTCGGCTTGGCGGAGGCTCACCGATTTCGTAACAAAATTTATCTAGACCACGATAACAGCAAATACCTAAATGGAATCAATCGGCTCAGTTGGAGTTCGGTGTCTCGGAGAACAAGACACTGGGTCCAAATCACAACGACTGGCGCTCCACATAGCTAAAGTTTTAGGTAACGGGACCTTTTGCGCTCGTCACTTGCATCCTGCTGTACGAGGCTAAGCGTCCTTGCAGATGTGCTCAAGTGGTTAGCAGGTAAACAAGGAGTCCAGTCAGTATCCAAGTAAGTGCCGTCGGCGGATCAGATCGGGTGCTGTGTGTAGCTATCCATTCCATAGATGTATCCTATGATGCGAGCTTCCACCCGGATGGGAAGCCAAGCTTCTCCATTAATAGTGTCCACCAGTGTTCTCCACTTCACCGACGACCGAAGCTACTTTTTGGGGTTCATCACTGGCTACGTTGTCGTGGGTTGGGGAACCGACATCGTCGTCTGTTCCAACGGTCGAAAATGTGCTGCATTAGACAACGATTTACTCATACGCCACACAGTAATCCAACCCACTCTATAGATAAAGAGGGGCTGGTTCAAGCTGAGATCTGAATAAATGCCCTTCTGACCGGTCCAGCGGCACAAGTAAGTTACACAAGTTGCCTATCACAAACACCCCGAGGCATCCCCGAGGCCTGTCCGGCGCGGGGCCGAGGCGAGCTAGCCCGCTCCAAAAGGTCCAATTGATCCAGTACAGCTCTAACTTAGGGCGTATAGTGCGCGAAACGGCACTACGATCCCAGGCGCGCATGGCATTCGCGGCTCTGTGTTACTAGAGGGGGGCCAGCCAGCTCGCCAGCCAGCATAGAGGCGGAGCTGCAAGTGCGGGGAGATTTGCCTGTTTCGTGAATGGCACGATTCGCCCTCCTGAGTTGCTGCTCCGGTCCCAGTAGCCGCGCTCCTGAGCATTGCAGCTAGCCAAGGGCGACACGTCCGGCGAATAGGGGGGCGATGTGTCGACCGCAGGTGACCGGCGAGTCTACTAAGTATAGCTGATATTACCCGATACCGACATTGCGATGGAAGACCATTACCCCTCAATCTCTGGATCTGTTTTGGTGCGTGGTAGTGCCGGGCTGTATGTCTGGGTGTGTGTGAGTGCGTCTGTCTCACTCATGGACCCTGTTCCACTTGGACGGAACGACGGGTTTCTTTTTCGTACCTCGATCACACCCGGTGGACGACCATAAAAGTCAGAGCTCTCCCCTTCGTTGTAACTGCTTCGGTTGTTGTTTTCTTTCATCCTCATCCTCTACGTCATAAATTCCTCTTCTCGGTGTCTCTACGATTGTTCTTAACTCACTTACAAAAACTTAAGGAGTTCTCTGGGACCTGTTAGAATCCCTCTTACTCGAAACTATAAACGCATCGTTCAAAATGGTATTCTTAACCCGTTCTCTCCCCCGTTGCACTCGTCCCGTTTCAAGGGCACTTTCTACATCATCATCAGCTCGCTTTTCTAGCCATGCTCGCCCGGCAGCATCCTTACGGGGTTTAACCTCACGAGCGGCTGTAGCATCCAAGAGCAATACCTCCCCATTATTTACCTCACCCTCTCTCGGGGCTCCTGCTTCGACCCGTTTGCTGACGACAAAACGTGAAAAGGTCAAAGTTCTGGCTGTCTTATACGACGGTGGCATACACGCCAAACAGGTATGTAGAACTTGCAGATTCCTTCCAAATTATCCCCCCCCCCCCTTTTTTTTTGACTAGTTAGTCAAATCCCGGGTCACTCCTCACGTTGTGGACTGCTCCAGATGGTGTACGGCTTTCTTGCTATGTAGCAACTTAGCCAATGATTCCATTTCTTGGCGTTAGTTCTCCCTGCATGTGGCTCGAGTTGGAGAGGGGAGGCATCGAGAGGAATGAGTGTGGGGTAAAACCAAGACTATGTCACTTCACCACCAACTTCCCCACCCGCGCGGACTTCTGCATGTCTGGCAGAGATCGAGACTAACTGAATCCTCTTCTTTCTCGATCACAGCAACCTGACTTGCTCGGAACCACCGAGAACGAGCTTGGCATCCGAAAATGGTTGGAGGACCAGGGCCACACGCTTGTGACTACTTCCGATAAAGAGGGCGAGAACTCTACCTTCGACAAGGAGCTAGTAGATGCCGAAATCATCATCACAACACCGTACGTATACCCCAGATCTCTTGGCGCTGCACACTTAGGCCCATCAGGATCCGTAAACTGACATATGGTAGATTCCACCCCGGCTACCTGACTGCCGAGCGTCTGGCCAAGGCCAAGAACCTCAAGCTCGCCGTTACTGCCGGTATCGGTTCAGATCACGTAGACCTCAACGCCGCCAACACGACAAACGGTGGTATCACAGTCGCTGAAGTCACCGGCTCCAATGTCGTATCAGTCGCCGAGCACGTCATTATGACCATCCTGCTCCTGGTCCGCAACTTCGTCCCCGCACACGAGCAGATCGAGGCCGGTGACTGGGATGTCGCCGCCGCTGCCAAGAACGAGTATGATCTCGAGGGCAAGGTTGTTGGCACCGTCGCCGTCGGCCGTATCGGTGAGCGTGTGCTGCGCCGCCTGAAGCCATTCGACTGCAAGGAGCTCCTGTACTTCGACTACCAACCCCTAAAGCCCGAGGTTGAGAAGGAGATCGGCTGCCGCCGGGTAGAAAGCCTCGAGGAGATGCTTGCGCAGTGTGATGTCGTCACAATCAACTGCCCCCTACACGAGAAGACCCGTGGTCTATTCAACAAGGACCTCATCGCTAAGATGAAGCCTGGTAAGTCATTTTCGCATTGTCTATATGAACTGTCCTCCCGTATGACCCGTTATTAACTCTTTCCAAGGCTCATGGCTCGTCAACACCGCCCGTGGCGCCATCGTCGTCAAGGAGGACGTCGCCGAGGCTCTGAAGAGCGGCCACCTCAAAGGATACGGTGGTGATGTCTGGTTCCCCCAGCCCGCCCCCAAGGACCACCCTCTGCGCTACGCCAAGAACCCCTGGGGCGGCGGTAACGCCATGGTCCCCCACATGTCTGGTACTTCGCTCGACGCCCAGAAGCGCTATGCCGACGGCACCAAGGCTATTATCGAGAGCTACCTCACCGGCAAGCACGACTACCGGCCTGAGGATCTCATCGTTAAAGATGGTGACTACGTAACGAAGGCCTACGGTCAGCGAACTAAGGCTTAGATTTAATAATAACGACATATGCGAGCGGTTTCTCAATTAATAGAGCGAGAAAGATAAGAGGGACGCGTAGGTTATCTTTATCTACGAACACGATGTATACTTCAGAAGGATATCACCCTTTGGATGAGTTGGCTTCACATCGTTTTTCCCTTAAAGAGATTCGGTCAGCGGCATAGTAGCGTCATAACGCCAACTTTTATATACCAAGCACAATAAATGAAAAACAATTGAAATAGAAAGCGTCAATTATTCCTTGCGTTTGATGTTGAGGTAATGTGCCTGACCACAGCTACACCGGTGACAAGAATAACCCGATCAAATGTGCCAGGTTTAAGCCTATTTTACTCTCCCATATTCCTAAAATCGCATACTAATAATTATCTATCTAGGCTAATAAATATTCATTTTGAGACCTTTTCACATGCAAGTTAACACAAGCCGTGACGATGCTATATAAAGATACGAAACCAGATCGTTAACTTCAAAATGCTTACATCCAAACCTACAGTGCCTCACACTTGTCTTACACTGAGCGATCTGATTATAATCACCACTAATAGGATCCAAGTATAGCCTACACAGCTTTCGACTCTCTGACGTTACAGGTATTCGAGCTGCTCACCATCTAATAGGCGAGTGACATAGTCATGACTGTTTGTAATCGTCATAAGGACTGCGCTAGCCTAGTCCACTGTAGCGGCTCTCAGTCCCATTGGCTTCAGCGCGCAATGCTGACGTTTCCGGTTCCACGTTCTTGAGGGGATGTGAGAACAAATCCCGAGGAACAAGACTTGAAAGAAGAAGACCAGAGCCTTGGATGGAGTTGAAGAGCGGATGGATGAACACCTATAAATACCCGCCTGAGGAGGACCTTGATGGTCACCTTATTTCCTCATTCATCCATCACGGACCAATCAAACAACACGAATATTGCAACATCCTAATCCAATGTGAGTCTGCATTACTCAAAACGTGCTCAAAGTTAACAAGTACAACCCTTCCTTCTTATGCATGTGCTAACGAAGTACAGAAGAATAACTACTTAGACCTAGTATACCTATAACCATGGCTTGCAACTGCGACACTGCCGGCTCTTGCACCTGCGCCTCAGCGGGCACCTGCAAATGCGGCGATAGCTGCAACTGCTCTAACTGCCCTGTAAGGCCTATGACCTATTTCATATATGAGTCTACCTTCCACTTCAACTTTTGCCCTCACCCTGCCAAATATCACAAGTTTTCTCTTCAGAAGTACCGCTGTTTCTGACCGTCGAGTAGAAGAAATAAGCGACAAGTAGTCGAATAAGGGGCCGCTACAGCTGTATACTTGTGGCTGGATAACATCTGACAGTCTATGTACGGACGGTGTTGACTTAGACTAAGCTTTAACTGTATAGTAGGGGACAGTTCCTTCAATATATTGATCGCTCAACTTAGCATGAGTTTACACTTGTCTATTCGGCACTATCGTCTTGTAGAAGTCCTGATCATGTTATCTAATGGCCTCGTAACTCAACAGTTAGGTGAATCTGATACGAATCTGATAAAATTGATTCGTTGCGAAGTATCTAGGTAGACAACCTGCTCGTGATGTATAATTCCAGTATCAGTACATTTGTAGTCAGCTAATATTGTGAGCCGGGGCGTGCTTCGTCGAGTCTCAAATCATAGGGCACTATAAATTAAAAATCTGAGTGTATTGCCAGCTATTCGGATGAGTTTATTATGTCTTGATTGGTTATCCACATATCTACACCCCATCTCAGCGTAAAAAACTATCAACGAGAACTTGGCAGTTGATTAATAAATCGTAATTCCTGGGGTTTCCGCAAAGCGCTTATAGGACAAGAAGGCTCAAAGATGATAACTAAACCCAGAGTGACAGCCCGACCCAAGTTCACATACACAATATGACATGCGTAAAGCTACTATACCATCGAAAACGCCATGCCCCTATGCAAACCTCATATCCGGTTATTCATTATTCTTCATCACTACTATCAACGATGAATCCTGCTCTGGCTCTTGGTCGACGCTGCTGGGTTGGCTTAGATGCCGGGATATCCTCGTCTGCATCTTCCATGATTTGGTCTTCGTCCATGTTCGCAGGAGGCATTGGTGGACTTGGCTCCTTAGAAACTCGCCTCCTTTTGGCGCCCAATGTGGAACCGGCGTGCGAGGTTGACGAGAGCGGTGTATCATCTGTTCCGGACGCATCCTCATCATCATCATCTTCTTCGTCATCGTCTCCTACGGCCGCTTTGCCGTTCAATTTTTTCGACGCTGAACTTGGTGTCATGATCAAGTCGTCGTCATTATCGCTGTCATCCAGGCCAAGGGCGCTAGCTTTTCGCTTCTCGGCTGCTGAGCTTAGGGTAGGATCTGCGGCTTTAGAAGCATCAAGAGCAATGGCGTTCTGTTTTTGTCGTATCCGCTCTTCATTAGCGTAAAATTCGGCCCATCGCTCCTCGTCGTCCGATTCATCGTCACTGGCATGTACAAAGAGTTCACTTTTGAAGCGTTTCGCCTTCGCTCTCTCACGTTCACGGCGAACGCGTTCTTTCTCCTCGAGTTGCTCCTCTGTCAACGGCTCGGCGTCGCTACGGCGGCGGCGACGTCTTGTCTTTTTGGGCTTGTCAAGGAAATCGTCGGCAACCTTTCTATTAGTTGGCCCACCCGCTGGGAACAAGATGTCGTCATCATCGTCAATACCTTCTTCATCGTCGTCAAAAACAGCCTTCTTTCTTGGGGCTGTTTTGCGCCTCAATTGGTCCTGTGCTAATTTACCATCTTCAAAAGTAGGTGGGTCGAATTCTGCTTTATTGATCAGATCAAGCGAATCCTGCAGTTGCTCAGATGATAGATGTGTCGGGACTATCCAGGAAGATTCAGGAGTCTCGTCTAATGTCGGGGCAAGTCTCTCAAACCCGGCTAATTTCATTAGGAGCCTAAGGTGAGAGTTTTTGAACATGGCTGTACGGCGCGAATCGTCATCAGGTCGTATGGCTAGAGATTGTTAGTCCAGGTACCAGCAAAACTATACGACGCAGAAACTTACAAACCAGCGGTGGCTCTTTTGCTGTCGCATCTTCGGGGCGCTCTGCGTTTTCTTGTGACTCAATTGATGATATAGCTTTCTCCGCATTCTCCCAAGCCATTCGCTCCTCGATTGCGTTTGATAGCTGGTCCTTAACCCACTTCACATGATGCGCCAGATTTTTGTCAAGCAAAACGCCGACTGCAATTGCGACCTGCTGGTCTCTCTCCACAATATGCCGGAATTCAAGCTCTGCACCGGGTCTTGATTGGGTGGTTGAAAGTGTCTGTTTCTCATAACCAAACTCTAGATAGTGAGCGGTTGCGGAAATTTTGGAGAAAAGCAATTCGATGATCAGCTGTGGCCGTTCCTCAATTTTGCGGATACATTTCCGTAATATCTGTCTCACCAGCTCTTCCCATTCTTTGAATATACTGCAATTGCTATCCAACGGCTCTTGGCCCTTGATCATACTGTAGAAAAGCTGAATGATGTCAACCCGAAACAACATTACACTCATCTCTTGCTTGAAGGCAATCCGATAGAAATATCGGTGTGCCCGTTTCAGTTGTGCTTCGTTTAAGTCTTGGTAATACTTGGTGAAGGCGACGAACGTATCAACCACGCCCTGTGGAATGAAGCGATTGGCGAATCGGTGAAAATCAAACTTACGTTCTCGTGACGTGCGTTCTGCATTTGCCTCATCATTCTCCGACTCATCTTGTTCAGCGATTGGGTTTTCCTCATCCTCACCATTCGCTTTTGTTGCCTTCTTTTTCTTTCGAGCTTGGCGGCGTGATCGGACTTGCATATCAACATTCTGCTTCGAATACGCCTCTAGAACTCGAAGATAGGTATGTGTTAATTCGGTGCAGGCGTCAAGGTACTCAAAGCCCTGGTCTTTGTAATTTTTGGCAATATTAGCCACACGGTCATGCGTCTCTTCTTCGTAGAAGATACGGCTCAATATATTCTCCGCAATTTCTTCATCCTCTTCATGGCCGGAATCAAGCATTTCTTGGACAGTCAGTAGGATTTGAGTGAAGCATCTCATAGTGGCACAAAGCTCTTGCCAGCGCTTGCTTTCCATTGAATCGGCCATCGCCCGATTCAACGTGATGAACATCTGCTGATTGAGTACGCCAGCTACCAGATTGAAACTCCCCACATCGGCAGGGATTGCCGATTGATTATTCTTGTCCGCCTTCTTCCTAGCTCTTTCTGCTTCTAGAAACCACGCAACCAAGTAAAAGAACTGTCGTGAATGATATTCGAAGATATACTCCTTTTGTTCGTCCAGCTTCTTTCGCATGTGCTGGAATAGGGGATTGAAACCCGAGTCTAAGAACTCCTCAACAAAACTTTTAAGTTGGTGTCGCGCTCGAGTGTTGAGTGACACAGGAGGACCAAGATCCTTGGGTTCCATTTCATCTTTTGTTGGTCTTCGGGGGGGTCGGAAGACCTTACTATTATCTATTTTCTTTTGCCGCGTCGCGGCATCCCGTAGCGCATCTTGTCCAGTGACAGTAGACATCTTGCCATCGCCACGATCTACCCAAATCATAGTTCCCCATCGATTATGCCGGGAGGGGGCCTTGCGGTTGTATGGCCTATGCATAGCTGCTTCTTTACTCATCATGGCCGTAAGCTCGTTGGCTTTCGTCTTGCTTAACTGCTTATCGTCCATGAACAACTTGGAAATGTCGACTCGCTTCACCAGATGGAATATAATCTCCATCAGTATGACACCTTCCTGGTTGAAATCTTCCCCAATATTCGAGGCGATGGTGAGGATGGTGATGAGGATGTCCTGGTAGGAAAACGCATCGATTAGGGCGGACCGCGAAATCTGTGACTCGTCGCCTTCATATTTTACACCGGGTGGAGGCGATATCATTGCTATGTTCCGTAGGAATAAAAGGACAAGCTTTATAATGCCTTCATCACGAGCGGTCCGATCTCCTCGGGAGAGCGCCATGGCGGGCAATGCAACCCGAACGGCAGTGTGCAGTATCTGAGCGGCATCGTAGTTTATGATGGCTCTTTTGTAGCCAAGCTGTGCGATTTGGAGCGAAGGAAGGTGTCTGTGGTGGTTGATGGTCATCTGGTCGAGGTCGCGTTCCAGGGGCCAGGTGAGGGGGACCATGATCTCGAAGCAGGCGAGGGCGGCTCGGGCCTTCAACCTGTTGTCAGTCGCGTTTTCGGGCCAGCCGGCGAGGATGTGCAGTAAGTCGCCGTCGATGATGTTCGCCTCGGCCAGGCATCGCGCAACGTCCATGCGGTTGGTTTTCTCGTCGTAGAAGCGAAGCCATTTCTTGATATCCCGTAAAACCTCGAGCGCCGAGTCACCAAGTACGTATCTCCCCTCATCATCGCCATCGGCGCTAAAGCCACCGAGCTATGTGACGACTCAAGTTAGCCAGGAGATCGCCATGGCGGGGGACACATGTGATCGAGAAACCTACAGCAGACACGAGACTGTTGATGTGTGCCCGAACTTCGGGATGGACAATGTCCGACGATCCATCTTGCGCCTCCATGTTTGTTGATGATTGGCAGGCGACGGGGGACCGATGCCTCTTGGGCGAATCGTGGGCTCAAATTAGTTGCAGAGACACATTGATGCAGTCGTGATAGCTGACTGACTACTTAGTAGGTAGGTAGGTATACTGAAATAGCACTAGTACACAATTATGAAAGTGGAAGCTGAGACGCGGTTTTGACGCGCCCGCCAGACCAGGTTGAAACCTAGCGCGACGCGAGCTAAATTGAATTCTGAGTGGCCTGTGCTGGCTTGCCGGTTTACCTCTTAACGACCCGCTGATGTATTTGGCCCACATTTATCCGAGCACCGAGGCTATGCGGGTCAAATGTTCAGTCTTGTTCATTCCAATGTGGATGACTACAGTAATACCTATCATATCCTTATTGCTAATTGTTTATTATTCCCAGATCCAAAGACCAATATGGCCAGTGTTTTTGCAAGAAGACGAGCCTTCCAGCTCGCAACTCAGTTCAGGCAATTTAGCTCTAGCCCTGCTCGAAATGCAGCAGAGGTGAAGCGGCTCGGTGTCATTGGTGCGGGACAAATGGTAGGCCTACTCTTGACATGTGACGACTTCTCATCAACACCGTCTCACTGAATCTCATAGGGCTTGGGTATTGCGCTGGTCGCTGCTCAGAGGGCTGGTGTTCCGGTAACTCTAGTAGACAATTCGCAGGCTTCGCTGGATAAAGGATTGGCATTTGCAGGTCAGCACATACAACTCTCATACCACGGCAATCAATTGCCCTCGAGATCAGCGGCTCAGTAATTTGCAGATAAGCTCCTGGCTAAAGACGTCTCCAAATCACGTATTACACAGGACCAGGCCGACGAGGCCCGCTCCAAATTGACGAGTACGACGTCAATTGAGGAATTGTCTGGGGTTGACTTTGTTATCGAGGCCGTGCCTGAGATCCCCAAGCTCAAGTTCGATATCTTCGCTAAGCTGGCTCAAGTATGCCCCCCGCATGCTATTCTAGCTACAAATACGTCCTCTATTTCAATTACCAAGATAGCTGCAGCAACGACGCAGGATCCTAAAGATACCTCTGCTAGCTCCCGTGTCGTCTCGACTCACTTCATGAACCCCGTTCCTGTGCAAAAGGGTGTCGAGATCATCAGCGGACTGCAGACGAGTGCCGAGACCCTCGATACTGCTATAACATTTTGCAAGGCCATGGGAAAGGTCACTTCAGTATCAGCCGATTCGCCTGGCTTCCTCGCTAATCGGATATTGATGCCGTACATTAATGAGGCCGTTATCTGCTTAGAGACCGGTGTCGGTGATCGGGATTCAATTGATGCCATTATGAAGAATGGCACCAATGTCCCCATGGGACCACTGCAGTTGGCTGACTTCATTGGCCTCGACACATGCCTCGCTATAATGAGAGTTTTACATCAGGAGACGGGTGACTCTAAGTATCGCCCGAGTGTCTTGCTGAACAAGATGGTCGATGCTGGTTGGCTTGGAAAGAAGAGTGGTAAAGGTTTTTACGATTACTAAGGGATCTAGATTCGACCTATTGTGTTCAATACTCGCAACTTGTTAATCTTAAAATCAAGTTTTTGAAGGCAGTCTCGAATTGCTAGTTTGATTTCAAGAGTGAATGATGTCTCAAGGAGAGTGCTGTGAGCTCTTACCAACCTTTTAGGCGCGTGGTGAAGACTCGTCGTATCCACATACGATCGAGATATCTACTGTACTAGCCCAACCGAAATGCGGTGAACCACCGCTCTTAAACACGAGTCGTGCAATACTCTGCCGTACCCATATATTCTCTCTAGGCCCCCATCATTTTCTAGGTATGTAGTAGACACGATAAGTGGGGGAATTAGTAGCGTAGGCTACCCCACGGGTCTCATGGAGGGGATACCTATTACAATGTTACACCATAAGGAGGGTCACCCTTGCAACGACGAAGTATGAAATGGTATATTATTATGTATTATATTGCTGTAGTATGTGTAGTACATCCGCTAACAGCTACCATGAACGCCCCATTCTCGTTAGAACAATCATTTGAGTTACGTGTTAGACGTTTATTTCGTTCGGCCTCATATGACCTGCTAGATAAGACCCATTTCATATGCGCACGCTATCATAGCTTTACCACTACTGTATGAAAGCATGTGAATACCACTAGTTTCGATGTGGATAAAGCATTATGCGCATGAAATCTTGTGTGGATATTTAGTTTTACGCAGATACTTCATTGCGGTTGGTACAACGTATTGCACCTCCTGACAAGCCTGAAACAGATATTCAAGGTCTAGGCAGAGACCAGATTAGTTACTTCAGCTTCATTTAAACAAGGACCAGACGAGTAGGGAATACCTAGATAGTGTCTTCCCCTCGTCTCCCCAGATCTACCGAACAGCAACAGGCATGGCGGATAGGATGGGTGCAGTTACGTAGTACTCCAGCGTTCCTGAATTAGTTTCATCTAGCACGCGGACCGCTGCATAATGACGGTATAGATAAAATGAGTCGTTTTGAAGAGGATAAATCGACTAAAGGCTCGCTAAATGCGCTTGATTTTAGCGGTAGTTTGATCATTCGGAGCCCTTTTCGGAGTCATCCGGTCATCCGAATGCTTCGGGTATGTACCGAAAAGCCCTTCGGAGGATGACCGAGACCACAATCCCCTAAACACTAGATGGGCTTCAAATAGGGCTTCTTGCATTTCTGCTCACTAGTCCGATGACTAAGAAGCCCTATCCCCCCCCACCGAATTACAGTTAGTCGGATTACCGTTTACCGTCACCGTAGAACAATCCCAGATCTACAAATAGACGTCCCACGTAATGCCAAGAACAGCACAAGAGAAACAAGCAGTTAACGACGGCCATTGCGTGTTGACGCAATCCCGGTTTGAACCCCTCCAAAAAGGGTCTAACCTCGTTAGTATTTGCACCTTTCACTGGCTACCTACAGTAGCATGCAGTTGCTATACTACGTACAGTAGTGCACAGATCACTACACGTATTTGCTGACCCCTTCCGTATCATTCTTTTTGCTGCGGTATGCAATTCAAGTACTACCTAAGCCATGTCCCCCAGGTTTCTAGAACGCAGGACATTGACGCTGCTATTTATTCGCGGAAGAAGGTATAACCGGATACATCGATACCGACCCCCTGAGCCAAGCCTCTGTGCCTTTTGTAGGTCAACGTCAACCCCGGAGCTATGGTAGAGCCAAGGTGGTCTAGCCAAATGCCGAGTATACACTAGTTGCTGTCCCTCAGGGTTCCGCAGTCGATAAACCTAACAAGGTGGCACATTTAATGCTGACAAGGTCAGGTTATGAAAGCCTCGTGCATGTGACCTAGTGTAGATTCGGGAGAAGGGAGGTAGCGGTATCTTGTTGCGAACTGTCACCCATGTCTTCCCCGTGTAGTATAGCTGACTCGTTGTTCATCACTATGAGTATGTAGTTCCGCGTACTTCGTACAAGGCTATCGCGGAAATGTCACAAAGAACGGCTGGAGCGAAAAGGGTTCCCTTTCAGTGACGTCCCATTGGCCGCTCCACACATGCAGCTGAGTTTTCACCTTGGCATCGAAATTAGCGGTTCGACCTTGACCCGGAGCTTCACGATCGCAGCTCGCGGTTTCGGGACTAAGTCTGGGGCCGCCGGGGGCAGCACGGGAATAGTCACGCTCGCGTTGTGCTCAAATCTGGAGAAAATGGCACAGTAGGTATCATGATGCTCCAACGGCTCTAAACGGGTCCAAACGGGTCCGGGACCTGACATCTTTACTTGTGCTCACCTGGAATTGTAACGGATGTGAGGCCCAGAGGCGCAAAACACAACGTGTCAGCATCGGTACTTTTCACGGTCACAAGATGACAAAAAATTTAGTCGTTGACATCAAGGAAACGGGCAGGTGACGGAGCAGGCCGCTTTTTCCAGCGTGGGTTTTCCATCATCATTACTTACTATGTGCTAACGGGATCCCCTGTCGACTGGGCTCGTTGGAATCGCCAAGAATGATTGTGCACAAGCTTTTGTTCCTTTTTATGGAGCGAGTTACCACCCCCAGTTCGCGCGAATGGATACACGACGAGTTACAGAACTTGTACTCGGAACCGCGACACAACGAGTAAGTACGAGCATCTTGTGGGGTCAATAAACATCTCGATGGGGCTCTGCCGTAGTCTACCTAGTAAGTAGGTACTACGTATGTGTTGATGTGCACGCTACGTTAGTAACTATGGAGCACCGCTGTTGGAGGAACCTTCGGGGAGGTCATATATTAGCTCCAGACCCCAAGCATGCAGTTTTCAGCCATTCGTTTGTTTTAGCCATCTCGAATTGCTGCCATTTTTACTGGAGACTTGATATCTTCTCATGCCGTCGAATCTTGATTCCTGCATTTCAAGTGCCGTGTGGATGTCAAAGCGACCTAGAAAGAACCTCGGGAAGTCACAGAGAAAGCTCATCTCGTCGGGGCTTATAGCGCTGCACATCTCGCACGGCTAGGACCTTCAGCAAAGGGTCTCCAGCTTGGTCTCTTGCTCTCGCAATTCCTATCGAGACCTCAGCATATTGCTTCTCACTTGAACTGCAGTATAAGTTGGAGAAAGCTGGTCGAAACAGGGGAAGGATCTTGGCCTAGTCAGTCGGTTACAAGATGGCCTCGGAAGAGACGCAATCCGTCCGTTCGTCCGGATCACACACTGAAGACAGCGCAACATCACCTATTACAGCGACTTCGACGCCACCACCGATGGAAACGAAGGCGATGTCGCCGAAGGCAACAGAGAAAACTTCTCCGTCGTCTAAGAAGCGTTCAACTACGGCAGCGGAATCTAACGGCACGGGTAAAGTTACCAAAAGAAGAGCTGCTCGGGCCTGCGTGTCCTGCCGAGCCCGGAAAGTCAGATGCGACGTCGTCGAGGGTGCCCCTTGCGGTAATTGCCGATGGGACGGTGTTGAATGCGTTGTACAAGAAAGCCGCCGTCGCAAGTAAGTGCTTTTTTTTTTTTTTATTAAAAATTATGTTCACTTTCCTCTGTTCATCGTCCTTTTCCTATGTACAAAACGAGGCTCATGTATACCATGAGCTGGGTGGGATTGTCTGCCGCCAATTGCGTCACGGGCAGAATTTCCTTTTCGGGTCTCCAAATCTCCAATTCGCCAGTATTCTACTCAAGTGCTGCTACTATAGCTCAGCTCGCGGGTCCGATTACTACAAAGTCTAGACATGGGACTTACTAAAGACCCTTGTCTAACTCTCTCACAGGAAGGGCCTCTTCAACACAAACTCGAATTCGCATATTGCCAATAACTGCGCCCCACACCACCAGCATACCGAGGCACATTTGCTGAAGGCAAAGACAACGCCGAGTCCCATTGCGATCGCCTCTGCAGCATCCGCTCAATCCCTGCATCACCCTGCCGAGTTGTCGCAAAATTCGGCCCTAAATATCGCCGCGAATAAATCGGGGGCCAACGGCCACGACCGTATCGAGCCTCATGCACCTTTTCTCCAATGTAAGTTGATCATTTCCAGTGCGGAGGCACTGATACCCTTTAGTTTTCACATGTCACATGTCAAAGACCTTGTCATCCGTAGATCGTGATGCTCAATCCATGGCGTCAGAGTTTTGTAGAACTAAGCAGGTCCCCATAATGAGAAGTACTCACATGTCAATTCAGGTCAACATCCCAGTCTAAATTCCTCTTTGCAACTTGAGAATGGTCAAGGCTCGAGGTATCCCAGCATATTCCCACTGCCACCTGCCAGACAGAATAATTCAAGCTCTGGCACTGGTGCTGGTGTTGGTGCTGACATTGATACTAGCGTTGAGGCTATTAAGACATCACAGTTCCTTAATCCACTAGACAAGAGTGATATTTTCTCACAACAATATGGCTTCCTTCGACCATTGCCGTCTAAATTTGCCCCCGAGGATGTAGATTACCTTCGTGCCAAGGGCGCACTGTCGGTGCCTCACTTCTCACTCCAAAGGGCATTGTTGAGTGCCTACACGGAGTATGTACACCCGTATATGCCTCTTTTAGATCTACATACCTTCTTGAGCATCGTCGATGCCCAAGATGGGTCACGTGGGCGGACTAGTTTGTTTCTGTATCAAGCTGTTATGTTCTGCGCCACTGCATTCGTGAGCAACACGGCTCTGAAAGAAGCGGGCTATGCCTCCAGAAAGGCAGCTCGAAGGGCATTCTTCTATAAGGCTAGGGTGAGGGCCATATACTATTATCATAGATAGATTCGAAAGCTAACCCTGAACCTAGCTTCTATACGATTTCGACTACGAAAACGATCGCCTATTGCTTGTCCAAGGACTACTCCTTATGACCTACTGGTACGAAACACCGGATGATCAAAAAGATACATGGCATTGGATGGGTGTTGCGATCTCATTAGGTCACACGATCGGCTTGCATCGAAACCCAGCAAATACCAATATGCCGCCTGAGCGGCGGAAACTCTGGAAGCGAATATGGTGGTCCTGTTTCATGCGCGACCGTTTAATTGCCCTGGGGATGCGTAGACCAACTCGAATCAAGGACGAGGATTTCGACGTGCCCATGTTGACTGAAGAAGACTTCGATATCAAAGCGCTACCTGATGATGTTCAGGTCGTGGGCCCGGAATGTACTCTTTTGCGCGATGTTGAGATGCAGCGGGAGCTAGCCCAGATGTGTGTCGCGAAAGCAAAGCTCAGCCTTTGCATCAGTCACATGTTGAAGGCTCAATACTCGGTGTTAGTTTGCAACAAAACACACCCAGAGAATACAACCCACAGCACGATGATGCTACTCCCTAATAAGCAGCTTGATAACATGGAGAATATCGTCCGATGTGACCATGAACTCACGAAATGGGCCGAGACATTACCGGACTCCTGCAAATACCGTCCGCTCTCACCACTCGATCTACAAAACGGGCGCGGCGTCATTGCCCTCCAGCGCAATCTGTTGCACATGGTATACTTCACAACCCTGTCAGCACTGCACCGCCCGCTATTCCTGCCCTCATCACCTAGGGAACTTCAGCAAACTCCGAGTCAAGTCCAGCAACAAATCTCTCGGATGCGTGTATGTAGTGCGGCCGTGCAGATTACGCGAATGGTGGCAGAGCTAAGCGCTTTGCACCTAGAGAGATTTCTACCCACTACCGGCGTTACTGTTATCTTGCCAGCCATGATCATCCACATGATTGAGATGAAGAACCCCTCGCAGGTTGTCCAGCTTGCGGCTCACAAGGGCTTCCAACAGTGCATGCGTGTCATGACGCGCCTGCGCGACACTTATTCTGCAGCCGACTATGCCGTCGCATTCGTGAATGCTGCGATGCGTAAGGGAGCCCAAGTCGGTCAGACGCAGAACTCCGAGCCCTTCGATAGAGATAGCGACACGCCCATGAATGTGGATGGATTGAAAGCCGCCATGGTGTCTCAGTATGCCGCCTCTGGTAATTATACTATACCAAATGGCGCCGAGAATGTGACGACACCCCCGCCAGAGCCTTTGTTATTTCCCACAGCCTCGGAAGATGCTTCGGTCTTAGTGAATGATCCAACTCTGAGTCCAGACGTGATGCAGTCATTTGCACCGTCCGATAATGCCATGGCGTCCAACTTCATCGCTAATAGCAACTCCAAGAATCAAAACAGTCTCATCAACTTGAACGTTGGAACGACGGCGGCGACAGACCCAAGTGTTGGAATGGACGCCCACTCGCCGCCATCCACGGACATCATGACGCCGGTGTCGAGCGGAATGTCTGTCGGGTCGCCATCTTCGGCGGACCGCTCGCTGGATATCAGCAACATGGACCTGGACGTCTTCGAGGATGGTCAGCCCGATGAGTTCGATTGGAATTCCATCTCGGGTCCGAAGATTGACTTCGATCAATGGCTGCAGTTCCCGCCCGGCGAGGGCGCCGCCGTAGGCCCTGGAATGGGTCTAAATGTCTGTGACAACGGACTAGTCGCTCTGGGCCAGATCGAAGGGTCGAACCCGAACTTCAGCATGGGCCCTATGGAGGCCTCTGAGGATATCGTAATGGGGTGAACCTGAGCACTCGGACCAACAATGCGTCTGCTAGTCAAACCTCAAATTTGATTGAATTTTGAGATGATGAATGGTTAATCAGGTATATTGGCGCTGACGGGGTGTCTTTTTCTCTCCCGGATTCTGCAAGGCATATCGGAACAATACCGATCTGCACTTCTTATAACTTGCTTTCTTCTCATGTTTCTCTTATCTGCCCCATGGGCAATTGGATTTTTGGACAGTTTAGAGGGCGTGGGGGATATGGTAAAACGGGATGGGCTGATTTATGGTCCGATAAATGGGCCCATTGGGGATTAACAGGTTTTGGGTTTTCTTCCTATTCTTATCATGATGCGATCGGGAAAAGAGTATATAAAGGGTTGCTTCTATACCCTCTATATACCTCAATATCCGATTTCGCCTTCGTTTTCTTTCTATTTCTGGTTCATGCCTCTTTTTACCCTTATACCCCAATTTACGAGGCCATGACTATATAGGAGGTAACAAAATAGGGAAGGGACAGGATCTCTGGTATTAGACATTTCCAAGGCATTTCCGTAATGACGAAAAAATAACATGAATAACACTGAATCAGCAAATGCAGAACTGATTGATTGCGTGACAAAGACACCATTGTAAAGTACCTAGGTACATGTAGCTAGCTAACACTGTCCCGCGCGGTTATTACATCAGCCACTCTATTTTTCCTTTTACGGACAGACAAGCCTGCGTCGAGGCAGCTTATTGGACAGTTACTTATTAGTGTATTTATTGCTCGTCAAAACAGTAAACTCCATTTGCTCAACCACGATCATTCATTACGCATATGCCTCGTACGCCTAACCTATTTAGTACCTACCATTAAGCTGGGCAATAAAACTCTATTGAGAGGCTGAACGATCCTTCCGCTCGGTATTCAACTCGTAGACTGATTGATTGGTCGTTATTCCGCCGCCTGCGGAAGAGAACTGAAACCCGCAAACTCCAATCTTTGATGCCCATCCACTATAACAAGCCTAAAAAGACGTCCAGCTATTTGATCAGCGGAGTTGCCCCGGACTCCGTCTTTGCACATTACTTGTTGTTAGGCAGGCTTAGGCACAAATGCAGTATGTGCTTTTCCTATGATATTGCATAGAGAATGTACGTGGGGGACTGTAATATCTATCCTAGAAGTAGTCCAGAGAGATGGATGCGTCTATAACCAAAGACAGAATCAAGACCACGTTCCAACCATATACCCTGCATTATGGAGACGCAGATTAGTTAATCTTTGTAGCGGTATAGTAGACTCAATACACCCAGAAAGGAAATAATTGAACTGGCTAGATCTCTGGTGGGATTATTTGCTAATTTTCCTTTCCCCTTCCCTTTCAGGGGGGATCTATAAACCCCGTGTCACAAGCTTTATTTTAGCATATATAAAGATAGGTTTAATTAATAATCCTGGTACACCTGTTTTTGTGGTGGGATATCCACCCTGGTGAAAGAGGAGGAGTACAGACAGATAAATATAAAAACGGTCGACGATTCCCTAATCGTCTGCATCATTCCACCACGACGAGATCCTCACTCTAGCATATACATAAAGGGTATAGCATCTACAATAATACCATACAACTTCAAATAATAGCGGACACGGTCATATTAAAGCAACACACCTATAATCGACTACTCAAAGTAGTGAAGAGTACACTTACTTCCAAGTGTCTCCGATCCAAGCCTACCACAGCCATGGCCAAGACAGTCGTCGTACTCGGCGCCGGGGTAGCCGGCCTGCCCATCACGCACTACCTCCTCCGCCGGACCATGAAACAACACTCGGATCTCCGCGTAGTCCTCGTCTCTCCACACGACACGTTCTACTGGAAGTTCGCATCGGTGCGCTTCGCGCTGCCAGACCAGGTCAGACCGCCGAGATCTTTCATTCATGTCCCCCTTGTTACATGTCTCGCAACGCAAGTTGCCTGCCTATTTGACGATTTTCTATCCATATCACTACTAGAAACTTCCCGGGACTTTTCCATTTCCTACCATGAATGACACCTACTTATTGACTCTAAATTGTGGAATATAGATGACCGAGGACAAATACATGTTCCCCCTCGCGGAGCAATTCGCCTCGTATCCCGCCGAGAAATTCTCCCTCGTGATCGGCGCAGCCGAAACGCTCCACCCAGAGCGAAACACAGTCAGCGTCCGCGTAGGCGACAGCGACGAGCTGCGCAGCATAGAATACCACACGCTGGTAATCTGCACAGGCTCGCGTGCGCGCGACAACATGCCATGGAAAGAAGGCACCACAACAGCCCAGACGCGCGCAAGCCTCGCGAAGCTGCGCGCGGGGATCCGGGACGCGCGCTCCATCGTCGTGGCCGGCGCGGGGATCACGGGCGTCGAGTTCGCGGGCGAGCTGGGCTCCGCGTACGCTAAGACCGGCGTGAAAGAGATCACCCTCGTGGGCGCCGAGGCGCTGCCCCTCGAGAGCAGGATCAAGGACGACGTGCGCGCGACGGCGAGGCGCGAGCTCGAGAAGCTCGGCGTCAAGTATATTGGCGGGGCCAAGGTCACGGCGTCCGATGCGAGGGATGAGAAGGGTAAGAGCACCGTTACGCTCACGCGGGACGATGGCACCACGGAGACGCTGACTGTGGACCTCGTCGTCCCTACGTTCGGCGTTGTGCCTAACGCCGAGTTTGCGCCTGAGGCCATGCGTGATGCCTCGGGTTATTTAGAGCAGGGCAAGGACTTGCGGGCGCCAGGGTACAAGAACGGTAAGTAAATTCTCGAAGAAAACCTTTGTTTTCCTTTCATCAGGTTTGGCTAGAGTCAATATCCTAGAATGACCCCCGGCCTTCTGAAGTAACACTAGATATGACAACCACAATTTCGAAAGCAACTAACGCTAGAGTGTCCTAGTATTTGTCGTAGGCGATGTCGGGAACCTACAGCCAGCACAAGCAGCGCACACAGACACGCAGACACGACATCTAATGACGCAGTTCAACTCGTACTTCTCGGGCTCGGCGCCCAAATCGTACGTCTTCGACCCGGATAAAGTCCAGCTTGCTCTCACAATCGGCCGCGATCGCGGGACGGGCCAGGCCGGGTCGTGGCGGCTCTGGAGCATCCTCGTCTGGTTCCTCAAGGGACGCCACCTCGGCACTGATACCGCTGACGCATTTGCGAGAGGCGATGCCGGCGGTATGGGGAGGGCGTGGCCTAAATGAGAAGATTATCTATGCTCAAACACATGGCATGTATTTTCTGTTTTGCATTTTGACCTATTTATATGTTGTGGGAGGTATGTATTGACTTGCAACGCACCTGGTCTATCTCATGGTGTATATACTCGATTCACGCATCTATACCTCCTACCGTAGAGCTATATAGACTTTTGCTTTTTCTATATTCATAGTCGATATACCCCACAGTCATACCTAACAAACCAAAGATCTTCCTTGCCCCGCAGTTATCAGCCAATGTGGCTACTACCAGAGCTAGAATCCATGTCTGCTGCGTGATGCCTTAGCAGTCGACGCCCCTCTACCTACGAGCCATCCAAGGATGCAAACGCTGGCGTGATATGGTCAGCTATCTTGTATCTTCAGCTTCACACGTCTATTGAGCCTTTCCCTAATAGTCGCGTCGGATAGATGGAGACAAATGGATAGATACGCTTCATTGCGTAGAAAAAGACTGATGAGAACTCGATCTTTTTCTGTCTCTTATAACACATGGTAAGGCTAGAGTTCCCAGACTATACAATGCTGGTGTTGATACTGCCCTTATTAATACAGTGATCTCGCAAGGCCGAGAGCACTAACATACTAACGAGCCCATTTCAACCGCTGCCTCACATTAAGGAGGCGTAGCGATTCACTCTGCTGCAACTTCTGTAGCTGGCGGCAACACTGTTGAGTTAGCCTCACCGCTGAGTCCCGATGCCTGGCCTTCAAGGTGCGGCCGCTTAGATTCTGGTTGAGTCTCAGGACCGGATGGAGGGCGCTTTCTCTCTTTGTCATGCCCACCTTCTTTAGCCGCTGCTGCACGACGTGCGTCTCTTTGCTGTTTTTCCTGCTTCTCTTTTTCACGACGAAATGCTTTAGACTCAAACTCATGCCAATCACCCTTGATGTCCTTTAGTCTAGAGAGTAGTCAGTATCGCAAATCATTTACTGAAACAGGGAGTTGCTTACTCAACAGCCTGTCGAGGAGGTGGCTGTTCTGTAGTGAAGTAGCGGTGTTTCAGAACACCAGCGGCCGATGGCCGTTTAATTGGATCGTACTGAAACATTTCCGCTAGAAGATCAAAAGCAGCAGCGGGCACTCGTTCCCTGTACTTATCCGCAAATACGTTTGGCTTTCGATAACTAGGCCGCAGAAGCTCGAACCAGGGGGTATCTGCAAGCCCAGGCCACTCCTTTCGATTAGGAGTACCGAGTATATTGTAGATTTTTTCAAGTTGACTTATTTCGCCGCCGTCCCCTGGGAATATGGCATGGCGGGTGAAAATTTCCACCATCACACAAGCAGCGCTCCATATGTCGACTGCAGCGCCATATCGTGTCTCGCCCAGCAGGAGCTCAGGAGACCGATACCATATGGTGATAACACGATTGGTATAATCAAGCTGGTGCCGTTTTGCATAGAAACGCGCCAGACCAAAGTCAGCAAGTTTCAGAATACCGTCACTGCTCACAAGGATGTTTGCAGCTTTGATATCACGGTGTAAAATTCCACGTTTGTGCAGATAATCTAGCCCTTCAAAGAGTTGCATAGCTAGATGTTTCTTTTGTGAGGCATCAAGCTTATAGGTTGGGTGATTGAGTAGTCCAGTAAGATCATGCGAAAGGTACTCGAAGACCATGTAGCATTCATTCCTCTCGATCATGACTTCGTGTAATTCCACAATGTTGTGGTGTCTCAGTGACTGAAGCAGTTTTACCTCTCGCATTGCAGTAACGGGAAAGCCGTCTCTTTCCCCCTCCATGCGAATTCTCTTTAATGCAACCAGTTTTCGAGTATAGACGTGTTTGCCCTTGAAAACTTTACCGTAAGTGCCTGATCCAACAACCGATTCATTGCCTGGCTTTCTAAAATAGACGGAGACAGATTGAGCAAGCTCGGGATCCAGCGGAGGCTTTGGTTTTAACTTTCTCCGTATCTTCATTACTTTGCGAGTTCTTGGTTGTTCGGGCGGTGGAGGTCTGGTGTGATGATAATCTGCTCTGGCTCGTGCAGATGCAGGTTCTCTAGGCGTATCTTTCGGCAAGTCCCGATCCCGATCGTCGATTATAAGTTGCGTCTCCTTCCTAGGGGCAGCACTAAACTTCTGGGATATTTCTGGCTTCGGAGCAGCAACTGGAGTCTTAGTTGAAGTTTTGAAGGCAAAGCTGAATTTGGAATTTGCCGGTCCACTAGGTGCTGCGGGAGGAGCTCGGGGTGGAGGTGTTTGGTCGGCAGTGGCCTTTCCGTCCTTCAATGCGCCTTCTGCTTGGTTCTCTTCAGGTAGCTTTGATGCACTTTCCATTTCTTCATCTTCGTCATCGTCCTTGGGGTTTGGTGTGCTGGAATGGGTAAGTATGTTATGGCTAGGGGAGCCCAACACCCCTCTATTGGAACTAGTTGATCCTGGCCACTGGCCATGTCTCGATAAAGTATTGTCATTAAGGCCACCACGAGTGGAGGCCATTCCACCTCGGAAGCCACCTCTGGAAAACCCACGACCCCGAGAACTAGTTTGGGCCATAGGCCCGGTTGGAGGGCGAGGTGGAGATTGGCTCAACCTTTGACGTCCTGTAGGGCCACCGGGAATAGGAACACTTCGATCTCGCGGTAGATGACTATCGCGAGTTGCCTCGAACTGCCGACTATGACTATGTCCATTGTCATACCTCCTAGACGGGTATTGAGGATCACCACTTTTGTTTGACCTAGTTGTCGCATGAGGTTGAGGCGAGCTGGGAGAGTGGTAATGGGGTGGATTTGGGTCAACCTGCTGGGACGTTGGTCCTGGTGGAAAATCATCAAACCGTCTTGGGCCACGGTCTCTCGATGACTCCGATACCTCGAAACTATTTCGTCGATCTGTTCTCCGAAACGTGCTCACTTCAATACTGTTGGCTCCAGAAGCTAGTGGCCCACCTGATGGAAGTCGGGGCTCATCACGATATTTGGCCTTCTTTCGAGACCGACGAGCGTTACGATCTTTAGGCGAGCGAGGATAATCAGTTCTCGAGGGCTCAAAAGAAGGAGACGGCCGACGGGAGTGCGCACCAGCCTCTGAGGGTCCCCGGGGTGGCGGTCGTCCGATTGAGCGAGAGGGCGAGTGAGTATGGGAGAACGAGGAACGGCGGGAGTTAGGCCGTGGAGAATGACTAGAATCCCGAATTTTAGAGTCAACGCGAGAGCGAGGGGGGTTGCCAGAGCGATCATCAGAATTAGCATCCCAAGGCGGTGATCGGCTTCGGCGACGGGGACGGGTTTCGATTGGGTGATTGCCTCGCTCAGCGTATCGACGGTGAGGGGGATCGTAGCGCGGGGAGATGGAACGTCGATGAGAAGGAGAGACTATGCGATCGGATCTTGAAGGCCCGTGCCCCCTTGCATGTTCGCGTTCAAGCCGTTCCTCTCTTTCCACACGACGGCGGCGTTCGCGTTCGCGGTCGCGGTCACGCTTGGATCGTTTGGATCGAGAGGGTGGAAATGGTAATGGACTTCGGCTTCTGGCTCGCTTCCGGGAGGGCGGAGAGAATGAGCGATCCCGTGCGTGTTCCGAAGAATCGTTGGGCTTGGAATAGTGTCTTGGTGACGAGGATCCATCGCGTCGTTTGCCCGAATCAAGGAATGAATCCCGAATAGGCGAGTGTTTCCCTCGACGCGTGTCATCAAAATAGTGGTCGTGGTGGTCGGACGATCCGCTGTGACGTCTCTCCTCTCCCCTCCGCTCACTATCGTCGCGATAGGTTTCGCCTCCATGGTGCTTTGTCTCTCTACCACGATGATGCCGAGACGGACGGGAACTGGGTGACGGAGATCGTAGACGAGTCTGTGCACTAGGGCCATAACCTCGACGGGTTTGCTGGAGCCGGCCTCGACCTCGAGAACCATCGCGGCTGTCTCTGCTTCGGTCGCGTTTCATGGCCACATCTCGAGAAAACGTCTTTCTCCGCGAATGATGGGTATAGTCTGTAAACGAGGGAGAACCAGCATCAACACCAGTATCAGCAGGGTCCAGAGCCCGTATGGGGGTTGCATCGACATCACTCATTTTGGCCGTGTCTAAGAGGAAAGTATGGCGAACGACACGGTAAAATTATGATGCCGAGACATGGATTGGGCCACCTCTCAGAGTGGGTGGCAGCCTCACGCAGACAACCATGAACGTTTGCCAAATCACAGAAGACCACTGCTATTTCTCTTTGCTGTGCCAGCGACGGCGGTAGAACTGAGCAGACAAAGAAAAGCAATAAAAATTTTTTAGAAAAAAATACGAGCAGCCGATGTGTGCGTTACTGCCGATGTTTGGCAAAAGCCTCGTCGTACTGGGACGTACGCGGAGGGCAGTGGTTGTAGGCCTGCGGTCGGCAGGGCTGCGTGCACTTGGATTGGTGTGGTATGGTATGGTATGGTATGGTATGTCGTTGCGCTGTGTAGCTGTAGTGCAAAAGTGCAAAGACAGTGAGGTGACTAAGTTGGTTAGGGAGGAAATGGAGATAAGTGCATGTTTGGGCGGCACGTCCGCGGGACACTGGGAAGGGTACCCTGGGATTTAGCGGAGCTGGAGCTGACAAGAAAACGCCCAGTTACTCGTCTCGTCGGTGCAGCTAACTGTAGCGCACCTTTCAGTACCCTGGATAGTAGTGTACCATGGTATGCGGTTTTGGCGAGGTCGAAGGTCCCTAGTCGTCCTTCGAACTAAAAAGGAAATTTTCTGGGTCGCCGTTGACTCTGCCCGCCCGCAGTTATTACCTGGCGTATTACCTAGGTAGATGTCTCTGGTCGCCCCGGTGGCAGCCTACCTAGTACCAAGCACAGGGCCGACCAGCTGTATTGATCCCGAGGACCGCCTGAGGGCCGCCTCTGGGAGTTGGGGGCTGAACTAGCCTGACCTGACCCGGTGCTTGGCTGTCCGGATGCTAAACTAAACGGCCGTGAGATGTTTTCGCTCTCTAGATAGCTGCTAGGTAAAGAATAGAGATGATGGTTGGTCGAAGTGCAACATGTGATGTCAATACCGACGCCAATCCAAGGCCTTTCGTCCAAAAGCAACTTTGTCATACTGCCATTTCCATGCCTCGAGTGAAGAAGGCACACAAATAAGCATGCAAGCAAATCCCACAGCGCGTGGCAGGTGATCTCGGCTCATTCCCGTCGACGGCGCTTGCCGCCCAGAGGCAATTCTGACCCAAGCAAGTCAGGATGCAGGCGATAGTAGTGCAGAATGCACCACCAGTATAACTATCTACGAATGCACATCCACTTCTCCTCAGCTACCCTCTGTTCTCCTCTGTCAACTCGTGATTATCAGACAACGGACCTTTCCTAAAGCAGCGGCCACTTAAATACTCCTTAATGCCATAATCTTCCTCATGTTTTGACACTCTTGTGTTGGTCATATGCTGGCTTGATCGGAAGACCCTTTACCTAAGTCTCTGCTCTGTCCAGATAGAGCAACTGAGCATAGAATGTTTGTGTGCCCGTGTTCGTGTGTGAATTAGCTACTTCCAAGCTCCAGTTGCCGGCAGGACCTGTCGGCAGTAGCTGGCAAAACTGGTGTTGTGACGGTCACTTAGGCGCCAGGTACTGTATATAAAATTCAAGAGCTAGCCCTGTTGCTCGTGTGGGTGCTGGAACGGGAACGGACAAGATGTCTGAGTCCAGCTCCAGAGAGTGCTTCTCCTTCAAATTGCTCCTTGACTAACAACATTGTTGCCTAGTGCCTATAATATGCAAGTAGAAAAAGGTATGGCTATCGGACGTTTCTTGCCTGAAAGGCTAGTTCAACCACATATTCTCTCTCAATAGAGACATCGGTATCATATCCTTCTTATCAGGGTTTGGGCGGTCCTTTGAGCCGTTGGGCGGACTCGGGATGAGCATTGCCAGCGTTGAAAGTTTTATAATACTTGGGAGGATGCGACATAGAAGATAAAAAACTCCTCGACTATGTCTCGCAAGACCCGGTATTGTAGATCAGACTGTGTTTGGAGGGAGTGGCGGCTTGGTGGAATGGTCGGCATCGACAAACGCAACAAACGGACATTGCCAGGTTAGTCAGTAGCATACTCATTCTGTGCTCCGAACAAAGATAACCGGTGATGACATCCCCAGGACAATGGGATTAAGTTACGAATCATCCCTTGAAGTGGAATAATATTGTTCTCGGCTCGCATCGCCGGGATGTAGGTGTGACGATCTAGTAATTGCTGGAAGTTGGGTTGGCTATCATCATTCACGTATACGCAAGTCCATGTCGGTGGACGATACATCCTTGTGGCATCTCTAAATGAGACCTTGCCTTCTCTAGAGACGTCTTCATTCTCGTTATGCTGTCGTGAAGGGTCGAAGTCTGGATAGAGGTTGACGCCAATTAGGTGGGCGACAAACGCAATACGGGAGTTGAAATCCTGAACCAGCACGTCGCTGCGACCTTTCTACCAAGGACTGAAATGTTTCAAACAAGAAAAGTTGCAGATGGGACGGCTTATTGGTGTCTGTGCGATGACGGAAAAGCGATCGATGATGCGGGTATCAATCGTACTTGGGGCGGGTAGGTATTCGGTCGGGATAGAAAGATGTGGTGGTCAGGTCTGGCTTGAAGCTACCTACGTGGAATAGGAAGTACCCAGGTATCTGTACTCACAGTGTGTATATAAAGGTCGAATGGTACATAGCTACTGTATATATCTGTAAAAGAATTATGCGTGTATAGGGCAATATTTAGTATAGGTGTGGCTCCAGCTGTCAAGTGGAGGCACCTTGGGCACGGGCCACCTGGCACGTGTACCTCACGCCACCGTTTATATAAGTAGGTACATAAATGATGGAAATTAGCCTATCCTTACACATTTAATAAGCAACATCCACGAGCCATCTTATGTTGGCCGAAGTCTTTTCACTACGTTGGCCAGGAACCTATTTAACTACAAGCTAGTTCAGCTACCACCTAAGGGCATTTTTATTCTTTGTAGCACCTTTAATAAGTATATTTATTAAAGCATTTTTTTATTTTCTCGAAGCTTTTAATAAATTAGCTATAAACAGGTAAGTAAAAAAAAAAAAACATTTACAAGTTAGCTCTTTAAATTATAGCGGCCGCGTATAAATATATACACCTTTTAAAATAGCTTGTACAATATTAAGATTTAGTTAATTTAAACAGCTTTAATATATATACCTGGTATAGTTGATGTATTTTTTTATATAAAGTGAAATGACTTTTTGTCGGGTGGCTGCACTAACATGCGGCTAAGTGGGTTTCAGGCCAATGTAGTAAGAGGACTCGGCCAACGTAGTATGGCTCACATCCACCACTATAGGGGTGGAAAGTGGAACCTAGAGAACCCATAGGCCTAGATAAGAATTGCACCCATTCTCGCCCATGTCCTTCGGGACAACACCATACTTTGGTACACAGCCAGTATAGATCTTCGACTAAAGAATAGTAATTACCTTAGCCAAGGCTCTGTACTGTGTGGATTGGTAGCAGAAAGCACATAGGTAACATCATAACCTACATATGTACCTATCAGGTATCTAGGGTACTTTAGAAGCACCCTTCACTTGACATGATATATAAATTTGAGAGTACGGATAGAACAAGTGTGTAAATAATCAACTTGCCTTATTTTACTTATTCCTAGATATTTTAATACGGCTTACTATGTCCACGTTAGGTATGTTAGCGTTTTATGTAATATTTCCCAGCTGTTCAACGCCTACCTATCTACATGTAGGTAGGTGCAACATAACTTGATAATGTAGGCATTTCCCTCCCATCTCGAAAATTCCACGTTATTAGTTACACCCAAGCTTTTGACTAAAGACTGGTTATACTGTAAACAATTAACTATTACTCTCGTTTCTACACCTCATTGTTCTAGGACCTATAACCTGTTTATCGCCTTCCAAGAACCCCTTACCATCGACACTCTCTCTAGTAATGTTTCGTCTCCCCCTGTTAATGCACCTTGCAAATGATATGTCTAAAAAGATTTCTTCTTACTAGTCCATGTTCGCTATTAGCCCCAAGGCCTCCTGTGGTCTACTATGATGGCCATGGTCTAATACTGACCAGGCTCTGCAAGTCCTAAACCTGTTCATTTCGGATCGCCATCGTTCCTCTCAACTTTAATCTAAGAATGGCTACAACCGTCTTATCTTGGCCGTGTGCCTAGTTCATTTAGAATATTGGATAGGGAACGCAGGAACATGCTCGCCTCATTAGTGGCCATAGCAGAGAAACGCAAGGGCCACGTATGGTCGGCTCACTCATCGCTATGTCAAGACCCGTATATGCAGTAATGCTTTCCCATCAACGTCCACACACCCAAAGCGCATCGTAGTATGGAGTCGAAACATAACTTGGAAATCGAATGTTGGGTGATACGCTGGATCTCACGCGTGTCTAAGAAGGCACATGCCGTTAGTTACGCGTTACCCAAGAGTCGAGGTCTAGGTAGACGACTCTTTCCATATGTCTAGTAATGAGGGTGCAGGTGAATACGAGATAAGAGAGTTCTCGTCACAATCTAGATTAGTTTGAATTGAGTGACGCTCTAGCCCCCTTGATACAAGCTATGCCTCATGTTCCTAAGTCACTTGCATGGAGGGGTCAAAAACTTAATCGTAATCTATCTTCACTCTCGATTATCTAACATGGAATAATGTGATAATACTAGTCATAATGGAAGAGGTATTGCGCCATCCTAGCAAGACCATCTACGTGTTCAGACATAATATGACAATGAGCAGCATCATGTTGCATTGCTATAGAATTGCGATCCATTCTCCTCTATCATGTTCTTATTCTCTTTTTGTCACCACAGCAGGTTTGAAACAGAAATAAATATACATCCTGATTTTGAGTTCGGCTGGCCTGATCTTCGTAGAAGCGGATTTTGCGGAAAGACCAACAGATGCTGATGAAGTTAAGATGAGACAAAGAAAATTACACACCAGATAACCATTTGGCGGGGCTAGAATCCAGGATCCTTGAAATACTAAGTACTTAGTATGTTTCTTTCACCAATGTTTCCGCCGCCACATGGGTTAATCTCCTGTTAATTTGACTGGCTGACGCATAACAATAGCCAAGGGTAGATAGAGTACGGTAGGTAGCCTGTCAAGAATATATCGCCGAACCCGCCCCCTCCGCCCCCCAAAATAAGGAAACATCGATATAGTTAATTAAAGAGCCATCGCGGAGTAGTGTAGAGTGGGAGTTAAATTTTGAGGAGAAATGAATGCTACTCGAGCAACAGCACCACAGCTTCGCTCTTCACCTCTTTTTTAGATCACCACTATCATGGAGAGATTACAAGGCAGTGTAAATGGGCTCAGGACTTAGTAATAGACTGGAAGTGACGTTAGTGCTGGGGCGGGCGCTGGAGCAGGGGTCTGTTTGGGATCGAGCTCCGGCATGTTTGATCCCCACACTGCGCGGCCCTGAAGCTAAGCCTCCTCGGGCTTAGTGTGCTGGTCTCCAGAGTCTTGGCTTCTACTGTAGGTGTTATCTGAGAGCTCCTTGCTATGACGAAACTTCAAGCTGTTCCAGCTTTGCTTCATCTCCATCGCTACCCGACGTAGGGATAGCCTCGACCAGCCATGGCTCGTCCCCACTGGGGGCTCCCGACTGGGAGCTATGATCACTGGCAAGACGGGTCCAGCCAGACTTTCGACTGCTGTACCCTTGCGTCGAGGAGGCCCCGGGGGAGGGACAGCGGCCTAAGCACCACCTCGCCGTCCCTCTCCTGCACCTCGATGTGGTGTCGAGAAACGCATGTGAGATCTCACCTCTGCTCTTGAGGGAGCCTCCAGCCAATTGAGAGCCCTTGTCTTCCGTGGCCCTCGACCGCTTGGCCGGCCGTAGTAGGTGGTAGGGTGCAGGCATCCCTGGCACCACCTGCAGCACTACGAGATGGCTCGAAGCCGGACACTCTCTCGTCCGCGCGGGTCAACTCGCGCTAAAGTCCCTGAAGAAACTTATCCAGGATGCTGGCTCTGCGATGGCTGTCCTTCATGCACTCTCCTTGATCTTGCTTTCTCATTCGAGAGGCTGTGCTGTCGAGTGCAAGTTTCTTTCCTATTGTTCGTCGGCAGGTGTTGCGTGTGGCCGGTACTACCACTCTTCGTTTCCATCTGCCTAATTTCACTTCTCCATCTGCTGGTTCAGGTATTGTTTGTCTAATTCATGGGCGGGCTCCTGATGTGTCGACGGTTTTTGTCTATTTCCAACTTGTAGTCCCTCATTATACTTCCTGTCTGTCTCTTCAGGAAGACTTTACTACATCTCAATTGCTAGCGATCTTGAGATATCTCTCGCGTAGATGACTTGATCATCACGGCCCAAACCCCTCAGGCTCGACGCCGTCGCCTTGCCTTTTTCCCTAGTTGGGCAATATGCTTTCCTCGACGGGAAACTCCAATTCTTTCGGCCACTTCAGCAATCAGTGGTCGGTGAATTCGACTTGGTCAGATAACTCAAGTTTCTCACAAGCAGCATACAATGGCAGTTCGACGTTTGGTGTAATAAATGAACTCAAGTTCCTTGCTGCCAAGTCGTCACGCCAGTCCACCATCATTCTCACAGCCTTCAATATCGTTTCCGCCGCCGCAACAGCAGCAGGAATTCTTTACAATAACTATCTAAGTGTAAAGAGGTCACCACTGCGGCGGAAAACCCGGTATGCCCTCATTCTCTGAAAGAACTTGATGTATAAACTAACGTTGGTCTAGGGTCAATATATTTACATGCGTTCGGGGTTCTGACGTATACCCGCTCATTCTTTCCCTAGCCATCGTTAGCCAAGGCATCATATTTGTTGTATCGCAAGCCCAGGGCTTAGACAGCCTATTTCAATCCGGATGTGCTTTAATTTCGCAGTTCATGTGGCCTGGTGCGTCATAATCCTATATACTTGTCCCAACTTTCCGCCGCCAAACTAATTACTGGACAGGCATCTTCATTGTGCCCTACACGCAGCTGGTTTTCACCGTCGAGACCACGTTACGAGCTCTCAAATCTGACCCGTTCCCTCCAAGGAGCAAGTGGACCGTACCCATTTGCTTGACGATCATTAAAATTGCGTTGCTTGCCACCGGCCTCGTCACCTTTTTTATACGTGCGCCCAACTTTTGTTTCGCTTCTCTATTCTGGTTCGTAGCGAAATGGGCAGAAGGGGGCTTTGCGCTCCTAATAGGCATCGTTGTCATTCTAGCAGCGTGCGCTGTAATAATCTATATCAAGCTCACACGATATTCGATGATGGACGACGACGAACGAGTTAGCGCCTCTCGAATGATCTACTATATCGCTCTTGCGATCATCCCCAATGTAGGTGTCTATTAACTGCAAAGTCCGAGGTTATATTGACTAACATGGAAATAGACCTTGATGATCCCATTCTTTGGGTATCTGTCTTTTGGGAACCCGTTCGAAAACGGCGGCGACACCGGACTAACGCTGTCAATGGTCTCAACAGTTGTCTCCAACGTAACTGGACTTATGACAGGTGGACTCTACTTGTTCCTTCGATCCAGCACTGCCTCCATTATTGCCCCGAAGAACAAGCTTGACGAGTACGAGCGCCAACAGATGAAATATCAGATCGGGATGCCAAAGCCTGGAGATACAGATTTCAATAGCCATATCATGAAACCAATAACAGCGCCTCAGTGGCTCCTCGAAATGGAGCCCCAAGAAAAGCAAAAAATACAAGAAAACATCAACCGTCAGGGATCACAAGGCACCACTTGGCCCCTCGGCGCAGACAATTCAAATCCGTTAGGATTAAACGCTGTCTTCAAACAATCGCTAATCCTGAAAAGCCCAACTGACACACAAATACCTTTCTCGATGGCACAAGTTCGAAAAGCATCAACATCGTACACACTGTTTCCAAATAGAAATCAAGGAAGTAGAACGTCAAACGTCTTGTTACCGCCTACGACCTACTCGCCAAACGCAAGCGAGGATTTAGTCAATAATTTTAGCGACACGCTAATGCCACCCCCATCAATCCAGCCACCAGGTTATCGCCATCGACGCGATTCGTCCATGGCTTCATCAGCAACAGTACAGATTGGTTTGCGCCTTTCTAATGTTGAGGACGTAAGACCAACAACTGCCAGTACTATCGGGGGAATTGAGCGGACGCATGAACTAGGTTGTCCAAATAACCCGACGGTCGAGATGATAAATCGACCAACTCCTCTTTTTACTAGAGATAGCGTAATCTCGTCACCAAGCTCAAAACATCATTCAAGATCAAGTCAAGCGGACAGTACAATGAAGATATTACCGGCGGTCCCTCGGGATTCTCAGACTGAGCTAGAGAGAGCCCCTATCCTTAATCCAACTGTGTACAGTCCAAAAAGCCCGACCAAAGGAAAAGTCCCAAGCCCTAAAGGAGTTGGCTTCAATGTACCAATGAGAACTAATAACACTCCCGTTCAAGCTGTGGAAGTGAGGAGTCCAGTCCCTCGGCTTCGCGGAAACTCTGTTGATGGAGGTGCAGACAGAGCTAATTGGATATGATTGCCGGATTCTTGCGTTTTCAGGAGCGCGACTATTTCAATATATCATCATTTCAATTCAAAGCTCAATTTCAACCGATTCTCATTATTTTCTTTTCTTTCTACGCGCGCCCATGAATGGGTGGTCTAAATATGGATGCTGGTTGATGCCAAGTTCGTCATCACGTCGCTACCTTGAGCCAAAAGCCTAAGTCACATAGTCTCTGTATGTAGACAGACGACTACCACAATCATTATCCACGGCCTTTTTTATTTCTTACGTTCAGCACCATTTATACTGTCATTTTCATACCCAAGGCGTTTGGAGAGGCGAGGTCAAGCATGATTAGGCGTCGATCAGAAAGGGAGAGTCACACGCTTCGCTTCTATTTTCTTCATCTTTTTTTGCAGGGCCTAGCGGGTCGATAGATCGCACAGCCATGTGCCCTGCGTGTATGCTGAATTCTTTTATCATGTATTATGAAACAGAGCAAGGAAGTTTGGATTAGATATATCCATCTACTGACGAGGAATGAGAACTCGCAAGAGGCATGAGGGTGACTGCAAGGACGGAGAGAATGAACTTAGTTGCATACGATCACTATGGTCATTCCAAAAGGCTTAGCTAGTAAAATGAAACCCATTAACCGCTACTTCATTTTCGTTGATAAAGGTTTTATCAGTGATGACATGAACATGTCACATGTGTTTGAAAATGTGATGATACTAGTGTTATTGTCTATCTTGAGGCCTACTAGCCGTACTCTTTTAGACGGCGTTACTACTGTTCTTGATTGCTGTGTACGCTAGCTTTGCCATTGCCGTCCTTCTATGAGCCATTATCAGACCCACTATTAGGATTCGTCGCCGTTGTCTGTAATCCAGCTTTCTTCTCGCGTTCTTTCTGTCTCCGTTTTAACTTGCGCTCTCGATTGAGGCGCTTCTTCTTCTCCTGAAGGTGTTGCTCCTTGTCTAAAGCGAGCTTCTTCGTAGCCTCTTCGCGCTCACGTTTTTCCTTTTCCCGCACGCGCAACAGGATGCGGTGCTTCTTACCCGGACGCGTCCGTTTCTTCTTCTCTTGTCCAGCCGAATCCTCGAATCCGGATACGGGTTTAGATGAGACGGCGTGGGATGAATCTGGGGTGATATGGATCACGCGCCATGACTTCTCGAGGCCCCAACGCCGCTTCTTGGCGTCTGATAACAGGTACTCGGCCGTCACGGCCACGCTGCGGTATTCTGATACCTGCCCTGGAGACGGCGCCGAGGCAATATAGTGTGAGCGTGGACGCGACGGGACCACGAAGCCGCCTTCGCCTTGGGCGGCCGGGTCCTCGTCGGGCGTTAGTATGACGGTGTGTGTGGGTGCTTCGTCGCGAAAGAGACGGAAGGCGAACGCTTTTTCCTCTTTTGGAGCATTGCTCGCTGGTTGGGCCTTTGCCCGATTAGGTTGTTGCTGTTGAGCTGTGGGACCAGCTGAGAAGTTTAGATTGAGTATGCTTGATAGCTGTGCTTGGAGTTTTGCACGCAGTGCTAAGTCGACCTGTGAGTCTCGGCCCCCTTCATCTAAGGCCGAATCATATAAATCCTCACGACGCACTCTAAGCCTCACGTCAGCCGGCTGTTTGCTTGTAAGAACAAGGGCGAGTCTCGTACCGTTTGGCTTCCGGAAGTATGAACATATTTTTAAGTGGCGGTGAATGAGGACTTAGAAGAATTAAACGTAAAATTGAAGGCGGGTGGGAAGCTGAAGGGCTACAATTGGTCGAATCGACCTGAATATCTCACAAGCTATTCATTTATTCATATTGTAAGTACCTAACTTAAGTGATACAAAACTTGGCCAGTTGGAAACGGAGGTGCGAGTGATAAGTCTACTTTAAGTTGGGTACTCAGGAAGATTATTGTGGGCCTACGAAGATACCTAGTTGCTGATTAGGTAAGGGGCTGATAAAGATGCTGACCGTCAGTTTAGGCTTATCGTTCCCGTCCGGACTTCTACACCGAACTTAGACAATATCGAGATCCAGACTGGGACAGACGAATTGCCAAAACCCAAAGATAATCATAATATCTATCTGAAGTATCCTAAATAACACAACCGCATTAGTGCCATGTGTCCGCGTGCCAGCTCTCCGCGCCTCCATACACAGCGCAAGCGAGCGGGCCCTCTTATGCCAAGTGGCCCAGCACCAGCGTAACAACGGCCGTCCAGAACGCTCGGGACCCTTATATATACGTGCCCCTCGACCAAAAGTGTCCGACAATGGGAGAGTCGAGGCAGCACAATGACATGGCGTGCTTAGTGCATCCACCTAGTTCGTTGGAACCACCAGGAACAACCTCCCAGCTAAGCTGCTTTTAGGATGAGCATAGCGAGAGACTCAGCCGCAACCCACATCGGTGAATAGGCCGTCTTGGTATGCAGCGTGCTGCTTGATATAAAGGCACTAGCCGCGTGGGCTGGCCTTGGAATCGGTGTCTTCCTTTGCTTGTCTGACCTCATAGACTAACACTCACCCACATGGCTCTCCGCCCTACGTTGTCTTCGATTTGACCTGCGGATATTAGGCCGAATCGGATAAAGATACTTAGCAGCCGCATTTCATGCTTGACATGATACACATAAAAAAACCCCAACCCGCCCCAACCCAGAAGATGTTCTCATCCTTCGCTCTCAAGTGGTCAGCTAACACAGGATGCACCAGCCAGGGAAAAACGAGACATTTCATACTAGAGTCAGATGAACAAGGCGAACGAATTGACGTGAATGGTAAGCCTTCCTCAATTTATAATTGCCCCTCTGATCATTTGATTATGCCAAGACGTTGATATGCCACCGAGAGTCAACAACATATGAATCTTTCTGTTTACAATGGAACGAATAGCGCAAGTATAGTAGGGTATCGTAGCTCGGGTGTTCCGAATTATGATGTGGCAACGCGAATGAGCAACAATACTATGACAATGGCCATGGGGGATATCGAACGAATAATAATGGGAATGATCTGCAAACTCGGAGAACAAACGACAACAATGACAAGACGACGACGCTGGCGACGACGGCATGTGACGAACGTCCAGATGACAGAACCAACTCCAGATGCTTTCTCGATGCCCCAAACCCGTCTGGGTTCCCTTGTGCTTTGGTGAGACTGTTGTGCGCGCTTATGAGAAAAGATAAAACCAACAATCCATCTTCCGAAAGGGACCAAGTGGAGAAGAAAAAAAGGATGACAAAAAAAAATCCAACACCTCAACGCATTTGAATCCAAGATGCCCCAAGCGGTACATCCAACCTGACTTTCAACCCTTACACAACCACAATATTGACTCCATCACTCCATTCATCCAACATTCGTGTCATATCCGCCATACTTTCATCTGAGTCGTCCCTCTGTTCAGATCGCCATAAAAAAGAAGCCAGCAATTATCAACATGCCCTCCACTGTCTTGTTTCGTTTTTTTGTTGTTTTCGTTCCGAGTCGTATAGCAATGTGCCTCATATGCTCTGCCTAAATGGCCACTTCACTTCTCCTCCTCCTCCCAAATGTTGAGAAACCGAGAATCGAGAAGAAAACGCATATAAGAATATTATACAGACGACATATCCACCGAGTCGTGACAGATCGATGAGAGAAGCCTCCCTTCTTTTTTCCATGCCCGTACCCTAAGCCCCGAAGGCTAGTCATACCTAGTTGCTGACCTTGCAGTTATAGTGAACTGGAAATGGCGTTTCACTTTGACTAATCACACCTATGATCTTCGCATCCACACCTACGTTGGGCTCCATGAATAACTATTCAGGGTTGAAGCGTAGGTCCCCGGAGCAGTTGGGTGCTCGTTCTTGACAGATATCGAGTGACTGGTCTTATACTGGTCTGGGTATGTATAAGGTCTGCTCTCGCTCGCAGCTGCTCCATTATGGTACGCGTGGACCGTGGAGCTGCTGGTCTCTCCCGCCGTCGTCGTGGTCCACGACGAGGTTGGTGGGTAATATTCACGTGGCGGCGCATGTGCAACACCGCCGCTAGAACCGGCCGATGCTGCGCTCGTGGCCTCTGTACCACTAGTACCGTACGTCGACGCCGGGTTGTCATATGTTGTCGTCTGCGGCGGGCCATAGCGGTACTCGGACGTGTTGTCATTATTAAGCGAGCTAGTACTTGGTACTGACTGGTGGCTTCCGTGCCGCGGGCTTTTGGACGGCCGAGGGTTTGAATCTACATACCGCGGTACACTGAGAGCGTTGTGATCTGCGCCGCCGCTTGAACTTCCTAACGCTGGCGTAGACACGGACATCTGTGGAGGGGCTGATGTCCCCGGAACATAGGCGTATTGCGTTCGGATCGGTGGTGGCGGTTGATCTGTGGCTGCCAGTGAGAGTTGCATAGACGGCATCGACGTCTGTAGTGGCATCTCCGGCGGCTCATGCGAGTAGCCTGTCGCTCCAGCAGATACCGGAAGTTTCTGATATGGATCCGTCGGTATGGTGCTCGATGGATAGTTAGTGGGTGCTGACATGGGCAGCTGCTGGTTGGGTTGATTCCAGCTAGGGTATGAACTAGATCATCTGTTACTATGAAATTCTCGAAGCGCGTTAAACCACCAGGGATTGCTGTTCAGGACCCCGATCATTTTAATCTCATAAATGGACTGGGGATAGTCCATCGTTCTTTTACCCTCTTTGGCGTCACCCCCGAAATCAAGAAGGAAGGATACTTACTTCGACCTCATGGTCATAGGACTGCCGGGGATTTTCGAGGCATTAAAAGTAAACGCCGTTCTGGGCAGCTCGAGACCAAATCCTCTCTTTGGATCCTGGGGTTTCACGGCAAGTGGCCCGGCTACGATGCCTAGACCCGTCTCGACAAGCGCCTGACCGCGCGAGCCCGCACTTGACCCTAGAAGCGGGATCTCCTTTCGCGCCTGGAAATTCCGCGGGCTGCGCCCTCTTACTACAATCGGCGCTGTGGTCGACTCTGCCAAGGCTACCTTCGTCCCATTTGCCAAGGAGCCCATCACCTTAAGGTGCAGCACGAAATGTTGCTGTAGTTCCTTCCGTCTCCCGTTGTTTGCCGTTGCTCTATTTATCAACATTAGTAGGTGCGTTGCAAAGCCTTCGTCTCCCATTCTCTCCCTGTCCCCATAGCACCATCCGGGCAAAGAACTACCATCACTTACATTCGAAATTGCAAACGTCGCCAGCCGATAGGATATACGGCATATTCGCCTTCGGGCTCCTGTCCATCGTCTGGAAATGGGATTAATGGAAGCGATGGGGGTTCTTGGTCCGGAGTTTGTGGTAGCTCCGGTGAATTAGGTGGCGGCGTCTTCCACGGGATCACGATAAGTCGGACTGGATGGCCATCCACGGATTCGATGGCAGAGATGGTGACCTCGGTGTTAGTCACGGGGACCGTCTCGCCCGTCTCGGCGAGAATTACGGACAGCTGGCCGCGTGGTGTGATAAGCGAGCCGCTGATTTGGAACAGGTTCCGCCGGTAGCATGTCAGCTCCGGCTGTAGCATCGAGCCATCACCCGTGTTTGTGGGCATCTCAGATAGAAAGAACATGCCGTGCAACTGCGCCGACAGCTCTAGCTGATGCACGCGCGCATGCTGGTCCACGATCGTGTGCTTGTCTTGCACGCGCCGGAATGACAGCAGCTTGTGGTCGTGGTTCACCGACAGCTTTGATCCGTCGTCCCGCAAGTCCTGGACAATCTCCTGGTACGGCGGGTGCGGAGGTGGCTGCTGTTGCTGTGCCGTCTGCGACTCGCCACCATGATGCGGCCGCTTCAAGTTCGGGTAGCTGTGGTGCTGCGTTAGTGACTGAGGATATCTATCAAAGGCGTCGGATTCATCCTGGGGGTAGCGCGGGTAGGAGTACGGATGGTCGATAGTGGGGTGGCTGCTCCGGGGCCGTCCTGGGTGTTGTGAGGAAGTTGTCGTCGCCGCCGCCCCCGAATCCATACTGTTCGGGAATCGAGTTGACAGAGAAACTGGGCCACCGCCGTAGTTCGACCACAGACTACTATGCGCTGGCTCCGGCTTCAGCTCTGCCATGGTCGCCGTTAACGTCGTTGTGGTGGACATGGGAACATATCTCCCAGTCTCGTCTTCCCCTACGCGTGTGTTCGTTGCGCGCGCCGTGCCGCCACCACTGACTAATTCCAATCTTCAACTTTACCCTTTCCGTTCCTTTTCTAATTTTCGAGCTGTCAATGATAGACGGGAGACGCGAGCATCAGAGTATGTTTCTGATAGTATGTGTAGCAGGTTGAAGAACAAAAAGTTCTTCAGTAGACTATCTCCTAATGATGATATGATGGTAATAATGGTGGTGGTGATGATGTTTACTCCTAGGTGGGACAGGAAGGGGTCCTGCAGAGAGCCTTGTGTGGTTAGAATAGAGTGTGGGCTTGAAAAAGGCAAGGTTGCAGGAGTGTACTTGTATGAGATGGGAACCGCACGCGGTAGATGTTGCCTTGGGATGGGGGTTATTTTGTGCAGATACAACGGCACGATCCACCGTCAAGGGGTCAACCGTTAACGGATCCAAGGAGCCAAAGCCAGAGTCCAGGGGGGACGAGGTCCAGGTCGAGATCCAAAAGAAAATGGCAAGCGAATTTTGGGGTCCGCGTTCAGAGGTTTTAGCACCATCTGCATGCCCAGTACAGTGTATATGCAGCCAGGTTGGGAAGGAGGCGGAGGTAATGGAGATCTGCTGGGGGCAAGGTCCTCAACCACCACCAATTCGTGCCGGGACTCTTGGTGGCTACGGACGGACTGTTAGTGTAGGCCTGTAACATATAACCCGCGCCGGGATTATGTCTCTCACGGGCCTGTGACGGGTCAACCTGAGTTGACAAGAAAACGGACGAGCAGGCAGTACTCCTTTAGTGTTATGTTGCGTTGCCTGTTGTTTCGCCGGCCTAAACGGGCAACAAACTAGCTACCGGCTCGCCGACGTCCAGAGCCTTACAGAAGCAAAGAAGTGTCTAAGTCAAACGTGAATAGGAGAAGATAGGGTACACGACTAGCTAGGTATTGTCTCTACTTGTATCGGCAAGTGTCACTAACAATAACCTTCTTCGTCTGCCGACCCTAATATGACACTTGCGGCACTAATTAGTGACGCTATCGCGTAGTGCACAATGGTTCCCGCGGAGGCACAACTCTCTAAACTGTACATAGTCACTGTGGATAAGAGCGACGGCAGACAGGGCAGTGAAAAGAGGCAAAGTGGGTGGAGGGGGGAGGGAAACAGAGTAGGCAGGTAGGGAGGGCATGGATCTCTATGGAGGCACGCAAGAAGGGGGGTCGCCTTAACCTATCAACGACAACACAGCCCAGAAGACTATTCAGATGTCTTTGGAGTACATCTGTAACTACCTACACTATCGTACTATGTACCAGTAGTGTGTGCCCCCTCCACGGCCCTCTGCTAGTCTTTGTCTCCTCTCATACTCTGGCCCTCTCTCCCCCTCTAGTATCGTGGTATATTTGCGCCCTGGCCCCCAAAAACAAGGGACTAGGTAGTTATCTTGAACAAGTCTAACACCATCTAGCCCTGATCGGTTAGGTTAAATAGGCCCGCTATTTTCTTTAGGAGCCGTTGGGCATAAGGTCCGCAACTATTGTGCGAGAAGGGAAAGGCGCGCCGGCATGGGTACAGATGTACTTGGACATAAAATCGGTTCACAAGATTGCCAGCGACCAGGGGCTGCGGGGACCCCAGTAAGCTCGCTTCGCGCACAGAAAAAGCAGGCCAACCTGAGAGAGCCTGTGATGCGAATAACCCTTGTTTTTTGTTTTTTTTCCCCCTCTGGTGAGGGACCTACTTACACGTCTGGTCCTGGGCTAATACTGCAAGTATATCCTAATAGTAAACTGTGTGTGTGTGTATACAGTAATTCCTTGCTTAGTCTACCAATTGTATCAAGCCCTTGTACTGACTGCACATAAGAAGGAGGGTAGAAAAGGCCAACCAGCGTATAGTCGGTCGTTCATTATTAGTAGCGTAATTAATTACAGACGCTATCCTAGTTGACGTTCAATGTTCTCACTCTCAATATGCGCTACCGTATGTAACATAGACTTAACGATGGCTTTTGGCTCTAATTAATTATTAATCATCTGTTCGGCTACCCGCCGAGAAGTACAAAGCCAACAAGTACCACAAGTCGGTCTTTTTAGTATAACCTAGTGTCGTTATACGCGACACTACGCTAGATAGGGAACCTCGTTCGCTCGCACTCACTCCGACTAGGTAGACTCGCCGAGGACGAACACGAAGTCACTTGTTTTCTGCCATATTTTTCTAGCATAGGAGACAAAGAAGCGAGGGTAACACAAGGAAAAAAACGCCGAGAAGTAAGCGCTCAGTCATCATAACTCAACTAGGTAGGTATCGCAAAATTCGGTCGCCGGCCCTGACTGGTTGCTTGTCACGGCGCAGGACGGCGCAGGACCAGATGAGAAATAACAGCATCTGAGATCGTGCAGTGTGGCAGTTGTGTAAGTACCACTACTAGGAGTAGGTAGTGTGTACTACAGTACATCGGGTGGTGCCAGAGAGGCTGCGTGTCCTACATACTTCCAACCTGTGCTTATCACCCGTCCGGAATGCATGATCTGTCTGGTCGAGGGTTGGCAGCAGCGGCGGCGGCAGCAGTAAAGACACAACCGGGACAAACGAGAGTCCCTGATGGAGAAGAAATGCGGAAGATACAGATCACATCGCATTTTCTGATTCACCACATTCCCGATTAGGACCAGCGTTAGGAGCGGGCAGATCCACTCGGCTGCTTGGACGACCCTGGCATACCCATCTCGGAGAGCCATCCAGGGCCATGTAAACTTTGGTGGAGGGTGATACAGCAGTAGCCACAGGTTCGCAGTATTTCCTAGAGGAGCCGCCGGGTTTGATGAAATGCGCGTATACATGCTGTACCGCAATGGAGGGGGCACAAACAGGCAAGCAGGCAGACAGACACACAAAAGACAGTCCAGTCACTCCAGTCACTCCAGTCATTCAAGTCATTCAAGTCAGGCAGGCATTGCGCCGCGTCTCTTGGCCTGTCCCCCCCCTTGATGGCGATGGGCGAGCCCGTCGGCGCACCAGCCGCGATGGCCAAAACCGTTTCTTGTCATCGGCTACCGTGTCTGATTGGAAGAAAATTGTGACAAAAAAACGATCCAATATTCTCCTAGCTTGATTGAATAGCGTCCACTTTTTTTTATGCCGGTACTAATGAATAACTTGCAGAACGAAGCCTAGTTGGTGGCTTATCAAGCAACCAATGCGTATACGGTATCTACAGTAAGTGATGTGTGGATTGTTGTTCTCATGGCCTGGCACTGGTGTACACACTTCCTGATGACTCGTCCTGGCCTGTCTAACTAACCTTTACTTCGTTGTTTGTTGCAAACGACATGGCACTGAAGCTATATGGCGAGGCGCGCACTCCAGAAAGGCCTATTTCGTTCGAGGCTTCTGAGACTCGCCCCGCTGGATGCCAGATGTATTTAATATCTACCCACGCAACACATTCAGTAGGCACGAATCCGTCTCTCAGAGGCCCGCAATAATGTCCTACGTGGACTAGATAGGTACCTTTAGCTCGTACTAAAATAGAAGCCTAGGTCGCCAATACGTAGGTTATGTAGCGGGAATATATTAAATGTGGCTGCCGGCTGGCCTGATGAGACCACCCCCAATCTCTCCAGACAGACTGGTAGGCAGTTACACTAGTCTAGTGATGCAGAGCCGAGGATCTAGATGGAGACAAGGAATGGGATGAATGGGATGAATGAGCAACATGACTACGGCAGCACAGGCCCTTCGAGTCTCGGCACTAAAGTTTCCTGCCTCTTCATCTCCACATTACCGTGACACCGTTTTGTTTCCGGACCTGTGGCGTGTCAAGTGTTGTTGCACGACACTAACGGCAGTTTCAACGTCAGTGGAAGGGAGACAAAAAAGAAAACCGGCCTTACGTCGATAAGGCCTGCACGTCTCTGTGTCTTAAACATACCGAAAGCTCAGGGGAAAAGTTTGTGTATAAGAGAGTCCCTCTTCCGAAACTTTGAAAAGGCCACATGGCTTGGTTACTTCAAGCCTCTATCGCTATAGTCTCTCTGTATATTAGGTGCTACCTGTTGGGAGGCTTGGTCCTGCAGCATACTACTAGGGATGTATGTTGTTCCTGAAATCCATAGCTGCATGGGCAAATTACTGCTTTGAATCTTGCTCCCTAGCCAGATCGAAACCAATAATGACCCGGGTGGGTACCAGTATGCGCTTCTCATCACAGAAGACACATACATTTATAGGTCAAAGCCCATGAGAGAGGGGCCTTCATATTGGTGAGCGATATTATACATGGAGTCTGGCTCCCGCATGCAGGCAAGCTCGTGCAATCATGAGAAACTCTTTAGTGTTATTGGACTTGTTCCCATATCCGGTCTTCGCCTGGGATAGTTGCGGGATCCGTGTCCCGATTCGCCCTGGCGGTCACGGAGTAGTTACCTAGTTGAACATATTATTACTCTTTTGGTCTACCGGTAACACAACTACCTGTAAGCCGTAGTTCTCACTCTGAATTTTACCACGTCAGGTACACTAAGAGAGAGACAACATGTACGGTATGTAAGTAAATCTAGTGTATATCTACTGATCGGTAAATGCAAAGCCCTCCGACCAGGTGGCCAATCCCTGTGACGAAACTTTTCGCGACCCAGGTCTTAGCCTTGCCATGGGTGTTACGAGTCATGGAATTCTGGTCCAACTTGCTCTTCTGATACAGTCTCAAACTGAAATCATCTACAGGCGACAGGCGCAGGGAAACGGATGGCTTTCCGAGATCAAGACAGTGGGCGCTAGACGCGAGAACGTAACCTCAAATCCAGGAACAAGGATCGCGTGCCTGCGCCGCGCTACGTTGGAGACGCTAATATGCGGGAGCTGAAGGATCTTGCCGTTCTAGCCCGCCAGTTCTTGTCTTGTCTATCACGCAAGGCTCTGGCCGTCAACATGAATTATCTGGGAGATTCGCTAGAGCTATCAATGGTTGGGTATGATCTAGAGGATCCTCGAGAAGTAAGAGTAACGGAACTTACAGGGTCTATGGAGGGGCGATACTACGAGGTCGCGGCTGATTAGTTGGACGACTTTGGGGGGTTCAGTACAAGGATCGTCGAGTTGCCTTAGCCATCGATTGGTAGCGAAGGTATTTCTGTTGACTTGTATTACTGGTAGCGGGAGGTGACGAAACTGTCCTTGCGTAGCCTTGTCTTGGTCGATTATCTATCGGATGGTCTGTGTTGGCTTCGTGTCTGTGATGTAGGTATAGTACTACTGACTGTACTGTGTAGTTTTACACGCGCATAACTCTTTTGTCAAACCTCGCCATCTTGTTCATGATTCCTTCAGCACATGTCCCATGCCCTGTTTTCGTGCCGAAGCCCATTCCGCATACAGGTCGAGAATGGTAACGTAACTAACTTATTATTAGACTCCATGAAGCAGCGAAAGATCTATCCAACACCTGCATACCCCCCTCATGTATTGTCCTGTTTCAAGCAATGTTGGCCGACTTGTGGGTCCCATCTCGACGAAGATCACTGACTCCGTTGCCCGCTTAGCTCGATCTAGCGATGCTTGTTCCTCCTATACTAGCCTTGTTCGCAACACCGGCATATGTGCCAAGCCTCGCAGAGGTCGGCCCCCTAGCGAATGGAGTCTGGCAAATTAATTGTCATTGGTTCTGGCCAGCATAGTTCAGGATGTTTGCGAAATGGGCAGGGGCCGTTATCGAATCAGAGCGGACGATGACGCGCCATTTTCTGTACATCACCGTCTGTGCCGCCTTGAGGCACCAGGCGATCTCTTTCCGCTTTCACGCCGTATTATATACACTAATAGCGTATATCACCCGTAAACTGAACACCAGGTCCTGACCAGGTACGCTACACTACACTACACTACATTGCAGTTGTAGTATAGTGTATGGGGCTCGTACATTTAGTAAGAAACCACTACCAGGATGACGCAACTCAAGGTATGCCCGCCTAGTGTAGTGTAGGTTAGGCAGACTTGAGCTCGTTGGATGAGGCGGGGCAACTGTGCAAGGAACGACCATGTCTTTTCTCAAGTTAATGCTCGGATGAAGTGTAACTCACTCAGCAGTGTACACTACCGAGTACTGTATCAGGACTGCGGTAATAAGGTATCCATCCATCAGTCCGTGATGATAAGGGGTCGCGCGGGCTATCTATTAGTCTTGGCTGCTCTACCGAAGTTGCTAGCCATGCAAGGTATAGTAGTAACATGCATTCCCCCAGCAGTGACGGAATCCTCACGGATTCAACAGGAGACCGCGCGGCGATCCAAGATCTGGTGCAAAAGGATCAACGAAAGCGACCCAGGAAGCATATGCGATACACCAGGTGTATAACCATCTAACCTATATACTTGTAATGCTTTTCCCACCTTCGAAATGCCGAACGACATCCGCGAGACCTGTTATCCAGATTTAGAAGATGTGCTAAGGGCTGTGTAAGGGGTTGTCCGCCCCCGCGCGCTCCTTTGAAATACTCAGTACGGTGCTTGGCTTCATGATGTACATAGTACAGTACAACTGCTTCAGAGGAACCAACACTTCCCCAGGCACATGTCGACATCGTGCGTTATACTATGCTACACTACACTAGGTTAAGAACGGTATATCAGGTTAGGGTACCCATCTAACTAGTCAGTATTAGTCGCTACATAGCATTAACTGCTAGCTCCAAGCCTTGCTCGGGATGATACATACTTTATTTGTATAGTGGTACAAGTTAGCGACGGCTTCTTTCATTAGGCGCCGTTGATGACACTCCAGCACGTTGACAAGTTGTGCCTGACAGCTCTCAAGCGCAGCATAACGCTCCACAAGCAAAAAGTATACAGACAATGTACCTAATTACACAGCTAGCGCTTGTAAGTCAGACCACAATCCAGTGCTACAGATCAGGGGGCCCAAGAAAGTAGCCCATGGGAGGATGAGCCGACACGGGGGCATGCATGTCACCTAGCTAGGGGGCCTCTTCAACTAACCTTAAACGAGGAGGAATCTCAATGTACTCCCTGTATGGTACTTTTCCGTAAGTCACCAGGGCCATGTCTCATTCCCGTGGTGCCTACCCAGAGACACGATAGCATAGGTACTGGAGCCGAGAGCCTTGTAAAGGTCATAGTGTAGGAGATCAAGCGAAGATTTGAATGGTTTATAGTATACCGACGACCCAATATCGCCTAGCCTCGAAAGCTCGCAAGGACATCCTCACAAAGGGAAAAAGCAACACGGTTCTCGCGTTGTGTGAGCCCTACATTAATGGTAATAAGCAAAGCGCATCGTTTTGGAGATACTTTACTGTAATACCCAGTATATACTACGCCTTACAGTAACACATAACTGGCTTATAATCTATCGAGGATATACCAAAAAACTTATCAATGAAAACTGTCCACCCACGTCTCAATAATATTTCTTGCCTCTCGAATGCCTATCGCCTAGTTAAGAAGGCCGTTAACTGATATCTATGTCTAGGTGTATAACGCCGTTTTTAATGGTCTAGGATGGACAGCAGACCCCCCCTCGGGGCCCCTTCGCCCCTCCATACCCTCCATCACGGCAGATCACGTTGACGAAAGAAGGGTGCTCCCGAAGCGCATAAGGTTTATGGAGGATGGGATTCATGATAATCCTTTCTGGTCGCGGCCAACCTCTACCCGCAATGGCGAGGACGACTTTCCGGAAAGGGTCGTGGGAGTACTCGTTTCACAACTGATCGTCATCACCAAGGCAGCCTGTGTGTGCATGAGGCGATATCGAGTGGAGGCTGTTTCTCATCTATCCCCTCACATGCGCACCCGTTGGTTCGAGCGGGAGAGAGAGGTTTCTTAGGGTGACTTAGCTTAGCCACTTACCCATTCAACTCGCTGTCCCGCTTCTAAGTAAAGAAACAAGTCCGTAAGCGATCTATATGCTGTAGTAGTAATAACGGGTAGATCGTTCATTACCTCCTTAGGTAGTAGTAGACGCAGCCTTACCCTCTAGGAGGCGAAGGTTGTAATCCAACCCCAGATTCTTTTCCCGTCTCTGTGGAATGGGGATACTCCCTTATCGCCTCGCTCAGACTAGCTCGAAAAGACAGTACTTTATCCAGCGCTTCGATTCGTTTATCCGGTGTTCCAGAAGCTCGTATTGTAACGTACTGCCCATCACTGGGTTGACTCTCACATACATACACTACTTACCTGGTGACCCAGCGCCACGAGCGGAGATTCCCGTCTTAGGAGGGCCAAATGTCGCACATGCATATTGGAGACTTACGACAGGCGCATAGAACAAGCGAAATGCGAGAACCTAGCTAGCTAACTTACAATACCAAGGCCAGCGTGATTGCGAAAGCGTTTAAGGAATACTGGTTAGTAGTACCAGGCGAATCAGACTTGCTGCTATACGACCATCCGAATACTTCATGAAATTTGAGACGGCGATATACGGAATATTAAGATGATGCCGGGGAAAGGCGATAATAGTGGCCCAAATGTGGAAGACTCGGATGCACATCAGACTTTATCGCTCTCGTAGCCCAGGCGAGCCATGGTCGACTCTGCGTAGCTGAGCATCCAAGACAAGACATAGGGCGTTTATTTCGCCCCCACAAACCGCGTATTGAGCAATATTGGCTCACAAACACAATAAGCCTGACTATGACCAGCCTGCCGAAAGAAGAGACAGAGAAAAGAAGGCTTGTCGACAATACCTAGGTATACTGGAGACTTGCCATCCTGCATCGTCGTTTTAGCCTGGAAGGGCCGAATGCAGGCCGGATATATTATCCCGACCAATCCCCACAAGCCGTCCGCACACACACTCCCACGCGTAGTGCGCATCTCCAACAGTGAGTGTACTCAGTATGCAGAAGAAGAAAAAAAAAATAGAAATCTTACGGCTGGTTCGCTGAAATACATTGCTCCCTGGACCAGATAGTCAGCAAAAGTCCCCCCTGTTCAGAGATTCCCAAGAATGTCGTGCAGGAGAGCAGCTGTCCGTCAGCATAGAGAAGACGATTGCGACGAATAAAAGTCGCATGCAGGGCGGGAGGACGAAATAGGCCGTGGAGGGACTAGACTAGAACAGAATGGAAAAGGACCGCGCATACTCTATCAACTGGAGCAGCCTCCAACGCCGCTCTCGTCAGCAAGCCGCAGGTGTTGGATGGATGGCCGAGTTTGACCCCCTGTCCAGCCCACACCAAGTTGTCTAGTATACATAGTACGTCTTTTTTTTGGGTTCTAAGACAGAAATAGATAGATGTACAGTAGGGGGGGATCACGGCACATACCTATTTGCACACCCCCCCTAGTCGGCATTCGCTCACCAGAAACTGCACATCATGTACCATTTGGAGCATCAAAGCTCAGGCTGACAACACCAAGTGACGTTGTTGTTGTTGTAATGCTACCACCACCGCCGTTGCAATCCGAAAATATGTCTGTTTTCATCCACGTGCAAACGTCGATGTAGTGTTCTTCGTTCACGTCCAATCCGTTCGGGCTACACTCACCTCGGTGCTGTCCAGCTAACTACACTGGCAGCTTGGCTGACTTTGAACGCGTTACATCGCCTTAGATGACACATTGCTCCGACGTCTTGGATAGGAGCAACAGCTTTGAAGCTGAATCCTCCAATTCCATCCTTCTTCATTCAGTAAATGAACCCTGACGACAACAGAAAATCATCGTGGCTGGAGCAGGCTGGGAGATGCAGGCTGAGCGCAGCAGAGAAAGAGCAACTGGCATGTGACGAAGAAAAACTTGGGTTCTACTGTGTTCGCCGGCGAATTCGGGGACCTAGTCTAGCCCAGACATGAGGAGTTGCGGTAGTTGGTTCGCGTTCGAGGGTTTACGAGTCGTGCACGAGTTCTAGGATATTAATTCTAGGACTCAATATAAACAAGGGCTTTCTCTGATGTTCGCTGAATTCTCTAGATGAGTGTTTACCCCACCGCTGCTCATTTACCCAGCACTGTGACCGAATCTATTTCCAGAGCTTTGAATATTACTACACGAGTCGCTTCCGCTAAAGTAAGGTACGGTAAACCTCATGATACGCATCGGGTCGCAGTAGGTTGCAGTAGCTACATGAGCAGGACAAGGCCAACTGAGAGAGACAAGGGAGATTGATGATAACATGCATGGCCCGCAGCGCAGAGCGCACCAATAGGGACACAGCCATGGGCTTTGCTACTGCAAGTAGTCCCGAAAAACCTTCATCATCTGTAACTCTTTCATCTCCCTCCCTTCTTTGACTCTTGGTTGTAACCTTCCCACTGCTGGTGCTCCAACTGGATCCGCATAGCGATAGGTCTAGCCAACTGCCAAACACTCGGGTTCTCTTCCTTCTGATGCAATATCGAGATGGCTTAACCTTGCCCCGTGGATAAGTAAGCATTGCCGCGAGACGATATCCATGGCGGTGGTAAGGCCGAGCAAAAGCGAGGAAGAAATAAGCCGTAAGACAGCCCCTGCAGATCTCGAAGAGTCGCAGGCGGTGTCCTCGATGTGAGCTTGCAGAGGTCGAAGATGGCAATAGAACGAGGATCTTCTCATAATCCCGCCGAATTGGATTATGTATACGACACGGAGTTGCTGAGCATCCTCCAGATTATTCCAGACGGGAGTTACATATCCTCTAATTTTTTTTTTTTCCGTCTAGCCTTACGGCCTCATAATGTCAGTCAGTCGGGCTCGTCTAGACCTTCCACGCGCTGGTAACTCCCGGGTTGAGGAATGCACAGATTCTCGGCACAAGGAAAACGGGGACCGGGGACGTGCTTGTCTCGGTGAATATGATCTCGACGAAATATTTTACCATACTATAGCCAACATACATGATAAAGGGATGGGAGCTGAAATGAAACGCAACTATCCTGTAAATCGATCTTGGCTTGCGTTGCCGTTCCCTCCCCCCTGAGTAATACCCCTTTTCCGGGGCAGACAGGAGATGTCACCCTGATGCGTAAACATGTGCGTGCGAGTGCAGTTTCTTACTTCTCTTTTCATTTCAACTACTAATAAGTTAGTAATACGACAGTGACGCCCAGCATCATATCTATTGCAGTGTCAAAGAATGATTATCTGCCCATGTTCCCAGGTTAGGCTGTTTATTAGCAAGCTCGAAATTAAATGTAACACAAAATAAGTAGCAAGACCCAATCTAAGCGTGAGCACGCAGCGAAAAATTGAGAATATCAAATTTGGGGGGAAAGGGGTAAAGGGGGGCAGTGTAATCATTGCCCCGGGCTGCATATTCTGCGTATTCTGATAGGCGTCTCTACCTGCTTGCCTGCCCGTGGTACGAATGCAATGCAGGAGAGGGAGAAGTAAAGATGATCCGCTATATTGGTGACACATACAAATTTGCCATTCGCGACAGCTGCCGGAAGCCGCCCTTGAATGCGACCTCATCTGCTACTCATATCGCTGACAATGAAGTTTGATGTTGCGCATTCGGCACTCTGGGCTCTGCTTGTGCTGCCTTCGTGGGACATATCGCGGTTAGATTTAACATTTACGTATAGGATACGAATTCAAAAAGAGAAGGGTCGGGTAAATGAAAGCTACAGCACCAAACCGCAGACTCGTTCAACCAAACGAATTATAATATTAGCACATGGTACAAAACTCACCGTCTTCATCTGTTATGAATGCACCTTTTGATAACAGTGTACGCTTTGACTTCGTCATCCTTCCTAATGATGTGTCCCGGGAAACAAAGATAATTTCATCATGCTTACGATCATTTATTCATTAATTATTTAATTAAGTAATTTTGTACTACTCGTCATCGGTATCCTCATCGACGAGATGTTCCTCGTCATTGAGTGCCAACTGTACAAACTGCCTGATCCAAGCCTCCTCTACACGTTTCAGGTTAGTAATTATCATTTTCATCGTGACTTGTGAGTTTCGAAAGTGCGAAAAGTTCCAAACATGGGATCGCCAAACCAGGAAATGACTCCGAGAGCTACTCACGTTGAGGGTTCAGATCTGGATTTTGCTGGCCGTTGTGACCAACTGGCGCAGCCGGATGAGGCTGACGTATACGAGCGCCGTTGTTATTGGCACGACGAACGGCTCCCTGTCCTCTGTTTCGGTTAGCCGCGGCACCACCTCTGCCTTGTCTATTGCCTCCGCCACGGCCACCGCGATGGCCTACGTTAGCCCTTAGGTCTCTTGGGTTTGCAATTGGCAGTGCTCGGGGATTTGCAATAGCAGCTTCGCGAGGACCCGCTCCCCCTCTGTCTTGCACTACGGGGGCATCACCTTCTATTCGAAGAACGAGGGGACCTTCACGGGCAACGACAGCCCTCCTTTCGGGACGGGGTTGTCGAGGCTGGGCGGGCCGAGGTACGGGGGCGGGTTGGGCTGCTTCATTTCTGGGTCCTGGAGGACCTTGGCGTGCGGCCCGGGGCTGGACAATTTCTAGGTGTTCGCCATATTGGCCAGCAGCGACGTTGGCATTGCGCATGGCATCACCGCCTTCGTATCCAATACCAATGTCATCACCATCTCCCCCTTCCAGCTCCCAAAGTCTCATATAACAGCTCGTTTGCTCACCGGAAGGCTGAGTATTGAAATGCTTGTATGGGTTTGATGGATCTAACCATGCTGAGCACAAGTAACAAAAGTGAGTTTGACACCGAAAGCATCGCATGTGGTTGCAGCCGTGCGATTTCTGGCACGGGGCCGCACATGTAGGGCAGGCGGTTGAATGTAGTTTGAGGTACTCGAGGGAGGCTTTCTCCTCTTCTGTAATCGCGTCCTTTCTCTCCTTCGGAAGGCAGTAATTGAACTCACCGTGCCACCCCTGCGCACAACGACTGCAAAATGCAAACCCACAGTCTTCGCAAATAGCAAGGAGCCCGGTGTCTTCATCTTCTTCTTCGTCTGAATCGGCAAGTTCGAACCCCTCTGGTTTCTTATGTCTTTTTGACCGGGCAGCCCCCTGACACCAGGAGCGGGGACAATAGACCGTGTTCTTGTCTGATTCGAGTTTAGTTTTATGCTTGAGCATGACATAGCGTTTGACGATATCCTGCTCCAGAGGTATTTGCAGCAGCTCACTTGGGCTGATAGAGGTTCGTGATTTCCGTGGCCTCGGAGATGATTCCCTCGTAGCGTTCTTTTCACGCTCCCTTGCGCAATTGGGTGCAAGGCATGTGACCGCAGCGACGTCACCTTCAGTAATGGCATTATTGTAGAAGTCCTGCAAACATTGGATGCAGAAAACGTGATCGCAATCTACCATTTTATGGCAAACATTGCCTTTCTTGGGATCTAAACAGATCCCGCATTCGAAAGTTTCCTTCTCAAAGGCTCTGCGCTTGGCATTTATATCATAATCTAGTAGAGCGATTTTATGATCTGGGGTAACCTCGAGGGCCCCTTTATTGTTGACCAAGCCAAATACATCTTCGCTGCTTCTTTGGAGATTGTCGATATAGGTAAAAATGACTTGATCCCGGCCAATATCTTCCCATAGCCCAATGACGTCTGTCTCGAGCTTTCTCAATATGACGTCGGATAGCCATGGAGGTGATGTTGATATCGAGACATTTGGTGGGTTATTTTCAGGATAACCTTCAGGCAAAGCGATATTGACTTGTAACGCAGGTAAATTCGACAGAGCATGTGAATCTCCTGGCGCCACCGCGGCTGCTAGTGCTGCTGTCTGTGACGCTGCAAGAGGAGGCGCTACCTCAATAACTGCGGGGAACAGAACGGTGAGCGGCTTTGATAGGCTCACAGGAAGTTCGATGGATATTTTGTGAGGGTCGTTTTCGTCGAGCTGAAGCTCGGGATATATGGCTGTTATCGTTGATAGCTCAACGTCGCGGGGATCCTCGTCCATGATGAGAGAGCACACAAACGAAGAAGGGTAATATTGTGCATGTCTGAAAGATGCCCAAGGTGCGTGTGCGGCTGGATATCCTGCTTATGAATATATAGTGAGGATTCCGATCTCTGTTCTCGGAAGTCAGATTATGACATGTGCTAATTCTGTTGAGAACTTCTCATTTGTTCTGACTATATTCAGAACAATACCATAGTAGCGCTTTAGAAAAAAAAAACGGGTGGCACGAGTAGATTTGATTAGGTGAAAACATCAATGGTGTTGTTGATTTATAATGCTAAGGACGAAAAACCAACCAAGGTTCAAAACAATATTTTATATTAAGTTAGCTACCGAAGTAAGTCATCCGGCCAGGTCGACAGGGAAGTGGGACGGAGGATTGATTGTGGCGTTTAATGGCGGGGCGATTGAGTAACTTAAGGGCCCACTTCAGCGAGGGGCAATTCTCGATGGCTAGCTCTCCTAGCTTAGACTGCTTAGAATTCACTCCGCTGTGGTACTTCCTCACCAGCTGTCTGACGGCTGCAATGACGAAACTCGGCATGTTGGTGCACTCGAGCTCTCATCTCAATTATTTGTTTCAACAAGCTGTCCTAAGAAAACATCTCTCCGTTCACTTCAAGGCGGGCCCTTCAATTTGATATGGCCAACCACGCAAAATCTTCATGATTCGATCAGCGTAGCACTCTTCGTAGTAGAGTTACTTTGCATGAGCCTCATCTCTTTTCCTGTTTTCCCACAGCGTTCTCGCGTACCAACAGTAATGCATCCATAAACAAAACCTCGGCTACCATATCGAGATTCACACAAGTCACTATGTCGGAAGATATCGCACCTCTAACGTCCTTTTCGCTAACCCACGTCCATTATGTACGTATATACTACCTAAACTCATCTACATCCCTTCCAGATACCCATAACAGGACCCCTTCCCTGACTTGGCCCATCTCCATTGGTAGGATCCTACCGATCGAATATCGTACCTATGCGCCTGGCTTGCCCTCGTCCCGCAAGGCCTTTGCGTCATGTACGTCACATTGATCTGGTCGACACGCGAGATAGAGATAGTACTTCTAGGCGCGGGCCAGTTCGCATGTGAGGTTCTTAACTTTGCGCTCAAGCGACTCATCAAAGAGGAGCGCCCGCCGCGTATGAATGGGAACGGGTACGGTATGCCTAGCAGCCATGCCCAATTTGTCACCTACTTCGCCGTCTCCATGGCCCTCTTCCTGTTATTTCGACACCAGCCTCCGGGACCGGATCGTAGAAGGAGAAACCATAGCCCAATGACATTGTTGGAACGTGCGTTTTGGAGTGTGGTGGGCCTGCTTGGAGCACTCACGGTGGCCTGGAGTCGGATATATTTGAATTACCACACCGAGAAACAAGTACTAGTGGGATGTACCGCTGGGTCAGTGATCGCCATTGCCTGGTTCATCACGACAGACGTTTTACGTCGGACCGGATGGGTCAGTTGGGTCGTGGAGACACCTATCGCAAAGTGGCTGAGGGTCAGAGACCTTGTCGTGGAAGAGGATCTGTGCCAAGCTGGCTGGGAGAAATGGGATGACAGGATGACTACGGTGAAAGCGCAGGATAAGAAAAAAAGATGACGAAGTGTCAATGCCAAAGCATCGATCTAGACGATCAGTGTGTGACAACAAATCAGCCTGACTCTCAAATACGTAGCAAATTTACGATAAGACGTCTTGTTTTCCACTGTGCAATTAGAATCAATGTTATTTAATGATATTGTTTTTTTGAATAACCTCTCTTGTGTTGCCCGTTAGATGGGACTCATAACCGAGGCGCTCGCAGAGTCTGGCCGTCGTGCCTACGAAGATATATGTATCTAACAACCGTACGGCCGTGTCACAGCCCCATTTCTGAGTGCATTGTGGAAACTAATTCGGGTGGTGTACAATGCTAACCATTATTCTACTCGATAAAAATTCCACTACTACATGATTCTCTCCCATACCTAAGTTACAATTTTACTTTTACTTTTGCGGCGTATTTTATTGTGCTTGCTATGTTAAATGAAGAAACTGTGAGCTTGAGCCCTGCATCTCTTGAGGTGAGGGAGGTGTATGTGTGATACTAATACAAAATTCCTCGAATGACATAGGTACTTAACTAACCAGGTTAGTTATATATGTACTATGAGACTACTTCAGCGTTGCCTGGCCAAGACGCGTTTAGTTCCAACTTTTTCAAGCAGTTAGCTACTATAGTAGGACCAAATTTATATGGTAATACACTATTGCCTCGGCGTTAAAATGAAAGTAGAAAGGCCAATCTAATATTATAACTAAGAAATGTTGAATGCAGGCCATATATATGTACTATGTAGATAATTAGTGGCTTAATTAAAACGTCAGTCTGTCTTGTCTTAGTTTGTTAAAAAGACGGGGTAAGGTAAGGGCCTATCGAAACCTTGCCCTGGTAGCAGGTAGCACCTTGTAGCATACTTGGATAGGGGAGCTCCTAATCGGGCAACGCTAGCTTATTACTGTAGAAGGACTCCCTTACCTACTGTATGTACTCCGTACTGCCTACCCACTTCATCCCACTTCGTGATAGTCAGTCTGCGGCATCTGCTTTTCCATACCAGTTTTGCTTCCACCTGTCTCTGGTATAATTCAACCGTGCTGCCTCTTTCGGTTCCATATGTCTACGGAAATGCCCCACCCTTCACTATGAGTGTGCTTTTAGACGGATTCCCGCCTTCAGCCCTGGACCGTGAGGCAACATGAATTCCCTATGGCCCCCAAAGCCAGGCGGCGACGGCTCCGATGCTGTCAGGAACCCCGTCGACGTGGCCGATACGGGCGTTGCTGACATCGGCCCCGGGCTGCCTACGACGACGCCGTCTAACCCGCTCCCTATGCGGCCCGCGCCCCAGCGTAACCAATTCCCGCTGAACCCTCCCAGCCAACCTCCCCCCGCTACGCCCAACACCCAGCAGCCGGCAGACTCGCTCTCGCTGGCCCAGCTCAGACGCATTGTATCCGAGTTCCCCAGGGCAGAGGCTGCCGCCTACGACTTCGAGTACGCCGACACAGCATCCCATGCCGAGGAAATAGACGAGTGGTTCTCCTACCAGTTCTGGCAGTTCGTACGTCTCGTGAACGCCCAAAGAGCCTACGAATCGCAGTGGGAGCATGACCTGGCTGCCAAGGAAGAAGAGGTTACATGGGACGAGGCAGCCGAGGACATCAAGACTACCTTCATACGTCAAGCTTTGGACGAGACAAGGTCAGACGACTCTGCTATGAGCACTGCCGCAACAGGCAAACTCGTGTACCTCGCCCTCGGAAGATGGGTAGACACGGCTGGACTTGCCACTGGCGATACCTCCAAGCTTCGAACACTTGCAACCCCCAGACAGCTTGCTGCGATAAAGACTGGTGTTAAGGCTATCGCGGAGCTAGGTGGTGTCTCTGTGATCTGGCAGGCCCTGCGCAATATTTTGGATTCTGCCCTGTATGCCATTAGTGTCCCCGCTCCGCTCCCAATCTCACTAACCGCAACATAGTTCGGATGAGTTGCCAAAATCGCAATCTCACAGCAAGCAGGAAGTTCAAGACGGTCTCGTCAATTTAATGACGATCATGTACATGTTCATACAAGTAGTTTTGGGTGATCCTGAGGGAACGGAATCGGTGCGAGACCAACTCAGTTAGTATTACACGTTTAGCGTCATGCAAAATCAACAAGCTAAATGTTTTAGTATCGCTACAACCATGCCTTCCAGTTTATATGCTTACGATTACAACAAAATTTCGGTTTTTTGAGCCGAAGGACGACTCCATCATTGTTCCTCATGTTCAAGTTGGTTGTCTTCCTCGATTGAGGCAACGTACCCTTGCTAACGATTGTTTAGGCGCTCTTAATGCTTTGGAAGTCGGTCCTGCTTGTATTTGGAGGCACCAAGGAGATTGAAGAGACAAAGCAGGCCTTAAAAGAGAGTAGCACCGACGATAAGAATGTGATTACCGCCTCGCCTTTGGATTATCATGTTTTTCGACAGGAAATCACCTCAAAATATCCAGCATACATGCCCCCTCAGTCCAAGATACCTTTGGATGCAGATAACATCTCACTATTGCCACCATTACCTAACCATCCCACCAGAAATAATGGTTCAAATGGAATCTTACCGGCCCCTCCAGGCACTCAGAGTGGCGGTGCCTCAATCTTACATCAACCTGTCCATATCGCCACCCCTGCTCCTTCTCCGCCGCCCTCCCCAGCTATTGGGGGTAAGGGAGGCAAGAAACAGAATTACCAAACAAACCAGAACTTTCCGTTTCTATACCCCCCATTAGACGAGACCAGCAATAGTGCTGGCGGCAAGGGTGCTGCAGGGTTCCAACAAGCACTTGTCGGACGGAAGTGGGAAGGCAGTGATGTCCCTGCTTCTATTCTTGAGGCAGGTGAACTGTTCTCTAAGAGAGTGCGTATGACGCGTGCCACAAGGCAGCTATGGGAACAGCGCCAACTGTTTCAGCGATACGAGAGAGGCTGGAACCCGCCTGAAAACGAGAGTGGTGAAGTTCCCGACGAGATCACCGAGCTAGATCTTGATGCTTTGGGTCCTGATGATGATCACATCGACTCGGATAAGCTTCTCGAATTCATCGAGAATAGACATAAAAAGGCCCAGACACCGAAAATTGACTATGGCCCTAACACAGGCGTGTCTACAGACATAAAGCGACGGCTCGAGGCCGTGGAAGAATTCTACGTGAGTTGTCAGTCAAACAGTTTCACAGGGATGTAGCGCTAACTATTCGTAGGAAGCCTCCTTACCTCAGTTGCAGTCGTTGGTAATTGTGCTTATGAAAGTTTTGTTAGCCTCGGTGACGGCAAATATTTCGGCTGCGTCCTACACTCAACCTGGACAAGGGACGACGACAACAACCACAACAACGACTACTCGCGAAAGCGGCAGACCTGTTTGGAATAGGTCCGTGGATTCATCGGGGACTAACGGTTCCATGAACCAAGACCTTGCGGCGCATGTTACCGATTCATATGTTGGGAGAAACATGGAAATCGAAGCTAAAGCATCAACTGCGATTATCCTCCTTCTCCTTAAATGGCTGAAGATATCACGTGAGTAATTATCCGAAAGGTCCTTGTAGCGAAATGTCTAACCCTTCCAGACGTCTTGAAATTCGAATATTTGACTCAACTATTGTTGGATTCTAATTACCTCCCACTAGTTCTCAAATTATTCGCTCATCAAGATATTCAGCAAGTTGTTGACAGCAAAGCCGATCATATCGAACACAGGTAAGAATTGTGTTGCCGTTTTCCAGCAATTTAGTCTAACATGATTGAAGCTTTTTTCATTTCTGTAACCAGCGGGCACATCCCGGAGATAAACTGGTCGCTGACCCTAAGGAAACTGACGGTGCGGATGATGAAAGTGAGGATGATGCTGTACCTCCTCCTATTAAACGTCGACGGTCACCACTTGGCGCCGAAGAGGGTCAGGGCGAGAATGAAGGGGTCTCGAAGCAGACTACGGAGCAGAGCATTACTCGCCCCGAGGTTGACGAGCTGGGTTACCCAGTCAATCCCTTGCCGCAGGAGCCTATTACAGACTTTTCATGGCGAAATTTCTTCTCCCTCATTAACTACTTACGCATTATGCAGAAGATATGCAAAAACAAAGCGCATCGCAACTTACTGCTTGTCCAGTACAAGTCGTCTAACATCATACGTAAATCCCTCAAAATCCCCCAGAACGAGCTGCGCCTGTACACCCTGAAACTCTTCAAGAACCAGGTCCCCTACTGCGGCCGTAAGTGGCGGCAGAGCAACATGCGCGTCATTACCGCTGTCTACCTACACTGTCGACCGGAGCTACGCGATGAATGGCTTGCCGGCAGCGACGTCGACGCCGAGGTTGAGGAAGCCCTGCCTCTAGAGCAGGCGCTTCGGAGTTTGACACACTGGTTCAATGTCCGCGAGTACCCTGATAAGACCGCACCCGAGATCAAGGCCGCACTTCGTAACCAGCAGGATTTCTTCAGGCGTGAACTTGAAAAGCTAGAAATATGGAACGAGGTTAGTGCAGGTGGCGTCGCAGCACAGGGCGAGGGCACTGGAGGAGAATGGGAACAACAGCCAGCTGTTGGGCTCCCTTGGGGATGAGCCAGTAATGAATTATGAGGCACGAGCGATAAAAAGGAAGAGAAAGGAGAGGAGATAAGGAGCAGCAAGGCTATATCGGTCAGTTGTCTTTGGAGAACCGTGGTATTTGAAACCTGTAGGCAATGCCGCTAAACGACACAGGGTAGTCCTAGGCGAAATACAGAATAGTTGTCTAGCCATGTCTGCTGGACCACACCACCTAGCAAAGAATGCGACTTGCCCTGCATGCCGATTACTCTGGACTAATCAATCAAGTGCATGCAAGCAAAGGCTTGATAGCCTGGATTGGCTTGAACATTAAATGGATGATACCTAGAGTTATTACGTAGAGGTAAAATCAGATATTTTTATATTGGTTTTTCATAATGTATACCTTGGTAGCATATGTCGCAGAAGACCAAAGCAGCACGTGTGTCGTCCTTGAAAAACTACAGAACTTCACTATTGTAATCAAATTTTTGAGTTGGTTGATCAAGAGTGAACAGAAATTGGGTATTTTGCCATCAACAGAAAAGACAACAATGCTGAACTACCACGTTTTTAAAGGAAACAAAGAAACACCGCAGATAGGCTTTCTGCGTAATGACAGTCGCCCAACCAAACCATTGAACACCTGGCGTATATGCATATGCACGTGCGTTCGTGGTATCGACACATCCTTCCCCTGGCCCTCCTGATACTCCCCTGTACTCTAGACAGATTGTGGGCTCATTCCACATTAATAACATAGACTCCGTCCTTATCCTATACCTTCGAGCGCCTGACAGTAATAGCAACATCTAATTGTGCACCTGTTCCTTCCCGGCAATGCTGTCCTTTACCGACCGTAGAGGTGCTCCTAGTTTTTTCTGAACAGCCGTTTTGTGCTACCCACCTTTCCCATCTCACCAAATCTGTCATCCGGTATCTTTTTCTGCTGCCCTCGCATTTGTGACGGTTGCAGGGACCTTAGATGTTCAGAAGAAGCAGAATGAGCAACCCGTTCGCCACTAGCTAAGCGGACCTTCTGTTTCACACTTTCAATCCAAGCGCGACTTTCATCGCTAATTTCCCTACGTTTGACCGCTTTTGGTCCAGCAAGTCCGAGGGAGCTATCTTCTTCATCCCAATCAATCTGTGACGATGCTCGTGACCTTACAGATGCCTCGGATGCGGGTGTGTTGGCATTTTCCTGCAAATTTGCGGCCTCCGCTAGCGGCGTCCTGGGAACCTTCGGCACTCCTTCCTCGCCCCGATTCTTTCTAGTCTTCCGGACGGTGAGAGGTGTCACTGGTGAATCAAGCGCTGAACCAGGACGGCTGCTAGGGCTTGACCCTAAGCGCTTATTTGCCACAGGAGGGGCATCAGTAACCTCAACTTTGCCTTCGCCCTTCGATCGGGAACCATGATGGATAGCATAATCTCGTAGATACTCTCCAAGATCAGACCATCCACCACCTACACGTACCATAACTCTCTCATTTTGTTCTCCTACGCACCGAATGAAAAGCCTAATAGGCATCTCGCCCGATCGAGAGAGATGATAGAGGCGTATCCCTTGACTACTCATAGATCTTGGGCGGGCGTCTCGGACAGGAGCTAGCATGAAAGAGGGTGTCCCACTTCGGGAGTACGATGGAGTCGTCACTCTAGAGTCCGCTCGTGAAGATAGTGCTGATGTTGGGCGACGCGACGAATCGGAATGACGGGGTTTCGGTCGTGAAGGTAACTGAAGGTCAGGAGGATTCAAGTTGATACCCCGCTTCTTCAATTCAATCTTTGCAGGTATGGTTTCGAGTAATTCCCTCAGTTGTTTTTGCAGATGGTCATCTTCGCTCGTTGTACTGATTGTGCTCATGCGGCTCGGACTGCCGAGCTGGCTTTCCCATTCATAAGATGTATCTGCATCAAAAATCTCGGGAGGTCGAAGTGGAGTCTGCGGTGGCGAGACATCCCTTTCGGGCAATGGTGCTATTTCGGGGATATCTTTGAATGTTACTGAGGTCGATCTCGGCTTGTATCTTAGTGGTGGTGAGCTAGGTGGACTTATAGCATCGCTCGAGAATGGTTCATCAGGGTCGGGTAGATGAGGTAATTCTGGCTCGATGGATGCTTCACGAAAGACGCCATCATACGAACCCGGCGAGTACGTCGATGATCCATGAAGCACAGTGGAAGTGACGGAAGGATCACTACTTTTGCGTACTTGACTGTACATTGGAGGGAGTTCGGGCTCCTCATCTTCCTCGTTGACAGATTCCAAAATTGAGGGTTCAAAATCTTCTTCAAAAGCAGGTTTCAATACCGCTTCGTGTTTCAACAATGGATTAGCAGATTGGCGGACGGTATTTCGATTCATTTGTGACAGGATGACATTTTGAGAAGGGTCTTGACAAGCGTCTTCCACATCCTCTGATCCGTCATATGTGGAACTCGAATGTTCAGGGGTCGGCTGAATATGTGATATACCAGATGGAACAACTGTTATCTTTTGGTCATTCGACTTCGTTAATACCGTCTTCTCCGAGTTTGTGATGTGATCTGGCGTTGAATCATTCGCCCTACTTGTAGATCCTAGGATAGCTTGATTTGTGGCATGTTTTGGCAGATCATTGACTTCAGGCTTAGCAGCGCTCTCGCCCGACTTATCAGCCAAAATTCTGATTGCCCAAGATTCCCGATCTTCTTCTTCCAGGGGCTCGTAATCTGAAAATCCAGGGCTCGTAGGTGTTTTCGTTGGGCTCGTATCTTGAGCTTTGTGAGGACTCTGCGGTGAGAGTTTTGGTGCGTCATGGCTCTCCACACTAGCAGCTATGGACAAATTCGAGCGATTTCTTTCGCTCACTTTTCGTTCCGCTGTAGTTACCCATTCCGCATAGTCTCGTTCCAAGGACTCCATACGATCTAACCATTCCCCTGGTAATGTATCCACAGTCCCTTCCAGCGTATCCAGCATGAAGTCCAGCTCACGGCCTGGTCTTGCTACTTTTTGCTGTAAAACAGTCTTTATAACTTCAAAGTCTTTCTGGGTGAGGCGTGTTGTTGAAGAACTGATCTTCTTCGACATCGAAATTGAGTCCGGGGAGCCGCGGGATGAAGTCTCGATAGCGCTCCATCCAGAAAGCAAGGCTACTTCAGCATCTGTGATCATTATGAGAAACGAGGGAACCTTGCGGCAAACGATCAGTCGTAGATTCCATGTACGCAATAATCTTGACAACTTGGATAAGGCCGGCAAAGTCTGGACAGTAATTGCGGTGACCACAGCAGTCAGGTCTTCCATTTTGGCGAATGAGAAAGCAGAGGCAACAGAACGACCGGCATCGGAGAAGGGGGTCCCCGGCCGAGACAGCGGAAGAATGTGGTTATGTAGGACTTGATTCTTAATCTCTTCCAAATCCAAACCCTCCATGTCTTGATGTATCTGCTCGATTCGCTCCTCGTAGTGGACTACATCACCGACCCGAAGACTGCCCAAGTAAGTAACATCTGGCTGTTGAGTGGCCTGGCTCACGTCTCTAGAGACTTTTGGTTCAAACAACTTCCTTCTCTTAGGTGAAGGCATTTCAAAGCCCGTTGATGTGTCGGTTGAGGGCCAAGGCCAGCCAGAGAGCTCATCGAGCCAGCTATGGATAGTCTTCGAGGCGATGGCAGTTTTCAAAGCGAACGCCTGCTCAGAAACGGACGCTCGATCTAGACAGGTTTTGAGGGGCCCTAAGGGATTTTGAAGCGCCTCGACAGCCGTCGCCGGTGCGAGTTGTGAAAGTAGATCATCAGATAAGCGTTGTTGGCGGGACGGCGAGGGCGACTTGACCCGTAGAGGAGGTGGCCGAGCCCGTAGAGTGCCTCGTGGACCGTTGGGTGTGGAAAGATGTTGGTCAGACATGGTGGGAAATGATTACTTTCGATCACTCGTGCAGATCCTCGTTGTTAGTGTTCTTCCTGGTGGCACATGTAGCCGAACATAATAGGTCAATCTGGGGTCGACAGGCGTATTCATATGGAAGAATCCATTGTATCAAGCACTGCACTGCGATTCTTGTCTGGAGTTGTTATGACCCCGAACAGAATTTCGATCGCTGCCACCGTCCGTCGGTCTAGGTAGGCCGTCTAGGTTCTCAGGGTTACGCAGCCGGTAACATAGGAATGGTACAACTCGTACTAGGTGAATCGTGGTGTTTCCGAAAGTCTGGTAGTCGTTGAGGGGGAAATGTCGTGTACAACGGATGGCTATAAGGTGAGAATGGAGTTAAAATACAAGCAAATGAAAAAGTAATGAGCTAGTGCAAGCGGGAACGTATGTGACCGTGGTTACGAAGGTTTGATATAGAATTCTTGTCGGTAGAAAGAGGGAGAATCGACACCGGTAGGCACAGTCGGGTTATTATGCAGGCGGCTGGCTGGCTGGCTGGTGCGTAGTTGGAGGCAAGGTTTTAGGTATCGGTCAATGAAAACAGGAAAATGGATATCTAGGAAACAGGGAATCGGAGACAATGAGAAATGGGATGCAAAGACAAGGCCGTCTAAGACTCTAGGGCTACCGGCACAATAGGAAAAAGAGAGGAACGAAGAGACAAGAAAGTCGTAGTCAGTGAGAACATCGAATGCCTCGGAGCGGTTGACAGTTGTTGTTGTTGGTTGTTGTCGGTTAGGCAGAGCCGGGGAGGTAGACGATCTATGATCTATGATCTGTTTGATGGACAGCTGGTTGAATGAATGAGTGTTTCAGTCACAGGCCAATCGTGTGTGCCATCAACGCATGCCGCGCGTGTGCAGCGGCTCTATTGTTGTCCGCGTCAACCTCCAAGCTTCCAAGCTTCCGAGCGTGGTCGGACCGGGCGAATCAACTGATCAATCGGAAGTCGACAGGCATCGGGGTAGAGAAGCAGTACGCGCTGTGCATTCTCTATTCATCCAGGCTCTCACTGCTAGACATGACTTGTCCCTCGGGAAAGAAAGGAAGGAACTGAGGATGTGTCGGCTGAGGGATGGCGTGAGGAGGAAATGGAACCCCGATGTTGTCGCAAGATTGAGAGGAAGCTCATTACGGGGTAGACTACGACGGACTAGTACCTGTACAGTATAGTACATTGTCTCGGTAGGTATTGTCCGCCTACATGGTAGGTATACTTACGTATATACAGTAATATGTGGGGATTGTGGTGTTAGATAGTTGCAATAGTGAGGTGCTGTGGCGTAGCATACTGGAGCCATCCTACGTTGGCCGAGTCTCTTCACTACCTTAGCGGGAATCTAAGGGCGTTAACAAGGCTTGCGCAAGGGCTACAAGTCTAGCGCAAGGGCTGCAAGGGTTGCAAAATCAGCAAGGGTTGCAAGGGTTACAAGGCCTGTTTATTTAAAGTATTTTCCTATATAATTTATATAAGTATATACTTCCAGATAAAATATAGCGATATCATAGACCTATTACCTACCTAGACCTAACTGTAGGCAGGTACGGCCTACCCTATGTATATATAGAGTAGTCACAGTGTCAGGACACTAGGTCCCTCCATCACCTCTACAACAACAATACACACAAGATGACCATTCCATGACAATTGGTAGCTAGCGATTACGATCGCGCCCTCTGGGCTGAGCTTGTTTTTCTTTGTTTTTAAGCCATGCGTTTGTTTTTTCTGTTTTTTCTGATTCAGCACGATTGAAATCGTAAGCAGTGCGAGGAGATGTAACTTGGCACGACCACCACTACTACGACAAGCCTTGCACCAAACGCAGGAATCGACAAAGCCTTGCACCAAGAATCCGCAGGCAATGCCTCTACCAGGAAGAAATCCCATGCCTTGGTACGAGAAGATACACGATGGAATATCTATACCAGAATAAAAGGATTCGCTGCCAAGGCTGCATACAACGCTATATTATCTATGACAGAGAGAATTAGCATTAGACGATGAGGGCATCGTCATTTTTTGAAGTGGGCAATTGTAGGCAGGTACGGCCTACCCTATGTATATATAGAGTAGTCACAGTGTCAGGACACTAGGTCCCTCCATCACCTCTACAACAACAATACACACAAGATGACCATTCCATGACACTAACTATAGGTCATACAGACTGACCTAGCCATACAGACTGACCTAGCCATACAGACTGCCTGCCATACAGACTGCCATACAGACTGCCATACAGACTGCCATACAGACTGCCATACAGACTGCCATACAGGCTGCCATACAGACTGGGCCACTCTATAGCGTACAAGCAGGTACTGCTATACAAGCTAACCTTGGCTAGCTAGCCATACAGGCGTGGCTATTTAAGAAAATCCTGACTCCACACACACTTCGTTTTCTCCAACTCTTTTACATACACGTACACCACCACCATCACCTTGGCTTCACGCCACCCCAGGCACCCAACCAATTAGCTGCATCTAATACCAAGGCTGTAAAGGTCATCCCAGGAGTGCGATAAAGCTGACAAATTATAGTAGTATCTATTTCACCCCGCGGCGTATCTATATTCAAGCGATAGCTGGCTACGCGCCCGCGCGTACGTAAGGTATTCAGGTAAGGCCCCTACCAAGCGATTTGGCAGGTACTAAGTCAGTCGCCTAGGTAGTTAAGTAGTTAAGGTCAGTCTGTATGGCTAGGTCAGTCTGTATGGCTAGGTCAGTCTGTATGGCTAGGTCAGTCTGTATGGCTAGGTCAGTCTGTATGGCTAGGT
>MU380167.1:222685-265553 GCA_022495085.1 Xylaria sp. FL1042 | reverse complement strand
TTTTATATTTTATTTTATTTTATATTTTATTTTATTTTATATTTTATTTTATTTTATATTTTATTTGATTTTATTTTAATTTATTTAATTTATTTCTTTTATAATAAAATTTAAATATTATAATTTATTATATTATAATCTTTATTTTTTTATTTTTTTAAAGTTAAACTTTGCTTATATATTTTAATTTTATTTATAGCTTTATTATTTTATTTTGTTTTAACCTTTTGCTTTTATAGTTTTAGCTGTTAATATATTGCTAAAATAAAATTATTAAATTAAAAGTATTAAAATTTTATTATATTATTATTGTTTGCTTGTTTTTTTTTTTTTTTTTTGCTTTAATTATATTAGTTAATATTTAATTAAGCTTAATTAAATAAGTTTTTTTTATATTTAAGCAAATTAAGCAAATAGTTTTAAAGCTAAAATAAAAGTAATTAAAGTATATTTTTTATTTATAGCTTTTACTAGCTATAATATATTATGTAAATAGTCTGCTGCTTTATAAAGCTATATATTAGCTATATTATTTTTAGTTTATATTTTTAACGTATAAATATATTGCGGCCGCTTGCTTTTATTTTTTATAATTTAGCTATAATATTGCTAGTTTTTTTTTGCTATAATTTTAAATTTTTTTAAGCTTAAAATAATAAATAAAGTTTTAATTTAATTAAGCATTAATATTAATATATATTATTAATATAAAAATTATTTATTAAAATTATAGCTAAAAGTTTATATGTTTTATTATAATTAAAAAAATAAAGCTAGTTAATAATATATATTATTATTTATAATTGCTTTTTATATATTTTAAAAATATTTAACAAGCTTTTTTTTATTAAAAAGCGTTATTTATTAATTTAAAAGTTTTTTAGCGCTTTAAGCGCTATTATAATTATTTAATAATATTTAAATATATAAATTTTAGATTTTAATATAAATAGATTAAAAAAGTTAAAATAAAGTTGTTTTAAGCAAGTTGCAGGCATATTAAAAACAAAAAAAAAAAATATTTAAAATTTAACGTAGATTAAAAAAAAAAAATAAAAGTAGTTAAAGTTTAAGCCGCGCTAAAAATAAAAAATAAAAGCGGTTAAAATTAAAAGTACGCTAATAATAAAAAATAAAAGTAATTAAAATTAAAAGCGCGCTAATAATAAAAAATAAAAATAATCGAGGTTAAAAGCGCGCGTAAAAAATATTAAAAAATATACGCAATAATAAAATAATTAAAAGCAAATATTATAAAAGCAGCAAATATATTATATATATTAATATTAATAACTATATTATAATAAAATTAAAATAATAGTTTTATAAAGTATAATAAAATAAAATATCTGCGTATATATATATATATTTAAAGTTTTTTACGTTAATAAATAAAGTTTTCTTTTTAAAATAGCTGTATATAATTTAATTAAGCTTAATTAAATAAAATTAAAATATACGCGTTATTATATATTTAAAAGGTCTTTAGTAACTAAATATGCGTAAAAATATAAAATAATATAATAAAAAAAATATAATTAAAAAAGTAAAAAATGGGTTAAATTTTAGATGCCAAGCTTTAGTTTTAGACGAGTGGCGTGTGGGGAGGGTGCTTTGTGGGCAAAATAGGGTTTTGGCACACTTGGAGCTATGGGCCACCGTAGTACCTAATCTCCTTATTATAGGTACTCCTTGGATATACTAGACCGCCCAGCTGGGCATTAGCGTACTACTAAGTATGTAGGTAGCTAGGCATACTGAACGAGACCCATGCTCACTCAATACCTAGGTCGATCCGCGCCTACCTAATTTCAATTTCTCCAGGCGGCGTCTTCATCTTAAACATCAACCGTCACGACATACTCGTTTTCTGCTACCCGTTCACGTCCCTCGACAACTTTTCCCCGCCATATAGTTACCATGGATGCTTGAACCAAAAGATCATCAACGCCAGTCCCATTATAGTCTTGGTTTGACGTAACATCATCACTGAGGCCATCAGGCCTCCTTGGTCATCGCTATGGCGTCCACAGAGCAAACGCCCGCTCCATTAAATGGAATTGCACCCCTCCAACCAAGGAGGTTCAAGGCTTCAGATCTTCCTTTGCCGTCAGCTACGCGGTCGGCGATCGAAGGCTTAGCCCACAGTTTTAAGAAGAAAGGCGGATACGATGCAATTCGAAAGCAAGTCTGGGAGAAGTTTGAACAAAGCGTGAGTTGACCGCCTCAGTTCCTTCATACCACGTACATTAAATCATTTTTTAACAATGATATGCGATTAGGATTACGAGGCACAAGTCACTAAGTCTATTCTCGAAGTAGCTGAACAAGAAGTCGAGCGCAATCCAGGCCAACTTCTTACCCTCGAACGCCGTAAAGCCGCTGCTCTGATTGACGGTGCCCTCGATCGCTCTGGTGTCTACCAGAAGGCCGAGGCCGTTCTTGACCAGCTTATCGACGTGAAAGCTATAGAAGCTCGAATGCGCGAGCTGCGTCAGGCTGAAATCGGCGCCGAAAAAGCGGAAGAGGAACGAATTCGTGGTTCTAAGACAGACGAAGAATATGCTGCAGAATCGACCGCAAAACTGGCTGCTCGCGAACAGCTTCGCCAAGAGATTCGGCTTAAGGAAAAGCAAATACAAGAAGAAAAGCTCAAAATCGAGCGCGAAGAGAGAAAGAAGCGAGAACGCGAACGAGAACGCGAGCTCGAGGTCGCCGAGGCGAAGCGTAAAGAGGAGCGTGATGCCCGTCGCCGAGAAAGAGAAAAAAGGGAAGAGGAGCGCCAGCGCGATAGAGAGAAGGAGCGGGAGGAGCGGCGTCGAGCTAGAGAGCGTGACCGTGATCACGACAGAGACGTCGATCGAGACGCCCGACGCAGGTCCAGATCGAGATCAAGGTCGCATCACCGTGATAAAGACCGTGATAGAAGTCGGCGGCGCGACAGCCGTGAACGGCGGCGGCGCGAACGGTCTCCCCGCGAAGAACGCGATCGAGGTAAAACCGAAGACATCAAGAAGCAGCTCACCAAAGAAGACCTTGATAAACTAGAACAAGAAGCACTTGCAGATCTCCTCCGTGAAAGCAACAAGGACAACTCTAAACCGCTCGAGATGGAGATTGATCAAGCCCTGGTACCACCTCCTCGAAGAACGAAGCTCGCGTCTGCAATACAACCCATACGCCGCGACTCCACGAAACCATCAGACTCAAAGAAGAGCCTGGAACTAGCAAAGGTGGACTCTAAGGATCCGATAACAAAAGATTCTAAGAGCACCGAGGCCACGAAGGACGGGAAATCCGGAGAATCTAAGGAACCTCCAGAAGCTAGGGAAATCATGGAGCCCAAAGATTCTAAGGACCCCAAAACGAAGCATGAACGAAAGTCTAGTCCGACACCGTCGCGACATCATCGAAATCGATCACGTAGTCCGGGAGATGACCGTAGACATCGCGAGCGGGCTCGAGAACGTAGTCACTCACGTGATAAAGTTGATAGGCGAGATAGGGACAGATCAAACCATCGAACAGACCGGAGAGAAAGAAGCAGATCAAGAAATCGTGTAAGAGAAAGAACACCCGAGAAGGATACTTACCGGCCTGGGGATCGTTATAGGAGCCGATCAAGGCAACGTGACAGGGATGCTAGAGGTCGCTCCGGGACAAGGCACGAACGGAGAGACCGCAGTCGCTCGCTAGATCGTTACAGACCCGATCGTAGAGAACGGAGTCGTTCTCGAGACGATCACGAAAAACGGGCTCGAAATTCCTCAAGAACTCGCCCTAGTCAACGAGACAGCCACCGGGACCGCTCTCGCTCACCACGGGATCGTACAGAAAGACGGGATAGAAGTCGTTCGAAGCTAGCATCTAACCGCAGAGAACCCAGTCGATCTGCTCGGCGTGCAAGCAGCCAAGATAGGGACAAAGATAAGGACCATAACAGCGAGCGGCCACGGGAGCGCGCGACTGAGCGGGAAAGGGAACATAGAGGAGATCGAGAACGAGATCGTGAACAGGCTGTTGAACGTGAGAAAGAACGTGGAGATCGTGATCGCGAGCACGACCGTAGAAGTCGTTCCAGGTCTCGCCCAACAACGTCCAAAGGACCTGCCCTGAATGACGCCGAAACATGGAAACAAAGTGAAATTAAGAGACGCGAGCAAGAAGCGAAAGCTTACTTGAAAGCACAAAAAGAAGCTCGTGAGAAGGGGCTACCTGTCCCCGGCCTTGACGATAGACGAAGTACCGGAGATCGCTCCCCCGAGATTAAAAGATCGCGTGTCCTTGATGAGATTGATCGCTATCGGCCTGCAGAACGTGATCGAGATAGGGATCGTGACCGTGACCGGAACCGGGACCGGGATCGAGAAAGAGATAAGGACAGGGATCGTGACCGGGACCGGGATAGAGAGCCTGACAAGCGAGGAGACAAATATCCTGAACGGGATCGAGAGCGGGAGGAGCGACGCGACAGAGATCGTGACAGAGATCGTGACAGAGATCATGAAAGAGACCGGGACCGTGAGCGAGAGCGAGAGCGAGATCGTGATAGCCGGCGTGAACGACGTCGAAGCCGAAGCAGGAGTCGAAGTCGTCGCCGCGAACGTGATCGCGAACGCAGCCGGGACCGCGATAGGGCCCGTTCACGTTCGCGGGACAGATATCGTGACGGCGACAGGGACAGGGACAGGGATAGAGATAGAGATAGAGACCGGGATAGGGATCGTAATAAGGAAAGAGAGCGCGACAGAGATCATGACCGGGATAGGCGTAGCCGACGCGAAAGAAGCACATCACGCCGAGATAGGCGCAGGCGCAGCCGAAGCCCCTGAGCTCTCTGCCTACCACTTTGACCACTTAGGTTCCAATAGTCAGCGTACAGAGAGATATCACGATTATGTCCTTTTCATTGAGAGTGTACTATTAGGTGAAATTAAAAAGGCTTGGGCGGGTGGGACAGGCATATTAACTTCTGCAGGATACCCCAATTTGAATTATCTCAAGGGCAGACTGAGGGATGAAGTATATGGATGTCAAGGCTTTAAGGTCTTTACCAGGCGAAAAGGAGAACGAATACCCCAACCCCTGTGGTGCATCGTGTAGCTCACAGGAGGGCAAGATATTATTTTATTATAAGAGGACACCATCTATCATAGCGCTATTTGAAGCATGCCTAATTCTTCTATTTAAACTGTTAAATCGCATGCCGATATATACTACCCTAAAGAAAAGACTGAATACATGTGTTATGCGAGATAACCTACGCCTATGATATTACAACTGCCTTCAAGACTACGGCCGGCCGCATTTAAGCTAAACTCCGCAGGTAGTGTACCTAGATCGCAGCTGAAAGACCCACCTCTTAGGTGGACAGCCGGTTTCGAGTATCGTTGCATGACGCTGTACTGCAAGGGCCCTGAGATTCCAAACTAAGGGTTGCACCTGGGAGCTTACCGTGGAGCATCAGAAAATCCAGCTGCCCGTCTATATTTACACACCAGGCATCAGCCAGATCTCGGGTTAGCATATCCTGGATAGGTAGGAACATGAAACGCCTAAGCGAGATACTTAGTAGTTCACTGCTAGAAAGTGACGGTTATTCAATGTATGTGTATAGAGAAGACGACTTAAACTGCTTGAAACTTGTGCGCTTCATGAAACGGCTTGTGGCTTAGGACTTCGGGAGGTATTTGCGGCAGTAACTTATGCGCCGATAACATATTTATGGGTCCCCGAGCTACCTGGAGGCGTCTATTAGTGAGTGATGACACCCGACCTTTCAAGGGTCGCATTTATGCAGCCGTCTTGCTTATGTGGTTCCAGCTGTCAAGTGGAGACACCTTAGGCACGGGCCCCAGGGTACAGGTACCCTGTACTACTGTTTGTATAAGTAGGTATATAAATAATAAAAGGTAGCTTATATTTTAAAGATAAACAAGCAATATTTATAACTAATATAAATCTTTAACTAAAGCGTAGTAATTATTTTAGCTAAGGCTTTATATTAAGTAAATATAAAGCAAAAAGTATAAATAGTTATTTAAGCAGCTTTATAATATTATTTAAAAATTTATTTAAATTTTATATAATTTATTATTTTAAATTTTTATTTTTAAATTTTGCTTAAATTTTAAATCTTTATAATTAATTTCGAAAATAATTAAATTATTATTAAATATTAAGCCTTATAATAATTTTATAGCAGCTGCTAATTTATAAATTAATGTTTTAAAAATAAAAGTTTTAGTAATAAAAAGTTATATTAACGCTTGTTTTAATAAGTTAATAATAAAAATAAATTATTTGCTTAATAAAAAGCTTTGTTTGCTTAATAAAAAGTTTTATTAAAAATTAAATAATAAAAAGGATTTTTTTTAAAAGCTAATAGATTTTTAAAAAAATAAAGCAGTATATATAAAAGCATTAGCAAATATAACAAATAATAAAAAATTAAAAAATAAGTTATTTAATTTTTAAAAATTTAAAAGCTTAAGTATTATATAAACTTAATAAAAATAATAAGTTTAAATAATATTTTTTAACGCTTTTTTATTAAATAATATTATTTAGTTTAAAATATATAAAGCTAAAAATAAAATAGTTTTATTATTAATTTTAAAACTAGTTAAAATAAATTATATAATATTTAATAAAGTTTATTAAATATAAGTTAAACTAGTTTAAGCTTTTATATTATATAAGTTATAGCTAATAAAAGTTATAATTAAGTTAAATAATAATTTTTAATAAATAGCGTTATTTATATAAAATAGTAATAAAAAGACTATTTAGCTTAACTTTTTTAAGGCTATAATATAAGTTTTATATATATATTATATATTTTATAGCTTTTTTATAGTTTTTATAAGTATTTTTTTAATAAAAAATAAAACTTATATTAGTTATTTATAAAAACTTTAAATAATATTTTATTAACTTTTAATAGTTAATTAAAATATTTAATAAATATAAAATATAATAATTAATAAATTAAACATGTTTATATTTAATATTTAAATAAATTTAAAGCAATTTATTATAAATATAAATATAAGCTAAATTATAAAAAAAATAGTTAAATTATTAAATATAATAACAATAATTTTTTTAAAGTTTAAAATATATAATATTTTAAATATTATAGTTTAATTATAAGGTAATATAATATTATATTATAATTATAATATTAGCTTAAGCATAGCTAAATAGCTTAGCGCTAATATTATTTAACTAGTTAATTATATAAAAATAGCGCTGAAAATATTAATATTAATAATATTTAATCTAGTAATTAATAATTAAAAGGTTAGTAAAATTATTAAATTATTTAATTATTTAAAATAAAGCTATATAATATAAGTATTAAATAATAAGTGTTATAATTATAATAAAATAAATTATTAAATAAAAAACTGCTTAAAAAAAATTAAATAGTTTAAATAAACTTGTTAAATTTTTAATAATTAATAAATAATAATTAAAAAAACTTTTTTTTAAAACTAAATTATTAATAAGTTTAAAAACAAGTATAAAATATTTTATAAGTAAAAACTATTAAAAAATAATTAAAAACGTGTTTATTTTATAAATAATAATAAAAATAGTATAAAAAGTAAATATAAAAAATAAAGCTCTGCTAAAAAATTTAAAAAAGATTTTATTAATAAAAAACTAGTAAAATTATTATTTTTTAATAAGGCTTAAAAAAGCTGCGTTTATATAGTTTATATAAATAATAGCTATATAAAAAAACTATTAAATAAAAATAAACTATAAAATAGCTATTAAAATTATTATAACTTATTTAAGGCTATTTTATTTAATAATTATAAATTTATTGTTTTTTTTAATTATAAATATATTAGTTGTTATATTTTTGCAAGGCTAGCAATTAAATTATGTTTTTATAACTTTTATTGCTTAAGTATTATATATAGCATAAATAATATTAAACTATAAATTATAAAAAATTATAATGTTATTATTAAGTTTATAACTTAAGTAAACCGCTTATAACTTTAAAATATTATAAGTAAAATTATATTAAAAGGCATATTTTTTAATAATATTATAATTAGAAAATAAATCTTTTATAAATAAAAAAGTAGTTTTAAAATATTATTTAAAAATAAAAAAATTATAATATTAAGCAATTTTAAAAAAAATAACATGTTTAAGCCAATTAAACGCTTTATAATAATAATTATAATTAAATTAGCCTACGCAAATAAAAAAATAAAAATAACTTAGTATAAAAATATATTAACTAATAATTAAGTATAAAAAAAGCTTAAATATTATATTAAGACTTTTTTAAAGCTATTTAATTAAAAATAATAATATATAAATATAATAGCAAAAATAAAATATTATATTAATATAAAAAATTATACTTTAATTAAACTATTATTAAAAAAATATAGCCTGCTATAAAAACAAGCTATAAAAGATTTTATTTATAAATATAAAAAAGTATATATATAAAAAAAAATAAAATCTTAGGAGGTATTAGCGTTGTTAACATTTAAGAAATTATTTAAAGAAATAATAATAGCAGCTAAAATAAATTTAATAAAGGTTATTTAGCGATTTTGTTGCGATTATAAAAAATTAAACAAAATAATAAAAAAATAAGCTTATTTTTTATTAAACGTAGCTAATTAAATATAAAAAGCAGCAGATTATTTTTAATATAGTTTTATAAACTTTAAAAATAATTTTTAATATATTAATATTTATAAGCTATATATTAAAAAAATAACATTTATAATATTTTTTAATATTTATAAGTAATTAGTTATATTATTTAGTTTATATAATATGTTAGCTATATTTTAAACGCTTATAAAAAAGATTATTAAATTATTTTAAGCGTGGCTAGTAAAACTATTAAATAATATTTATATATAAGTAAATATAAAAAAATAGCTATATATAAAGCTATATAAGTTATTTATTTATTTAATAAAATATAATATAATAATATATTTTAATAAATGTTTATTATTTATTAATAGTAGAGTTTTTTTAGGCTTTATAATTTTTATTAAAAAAATTAAGGCTAATTTTATAAAAGTTATAGCTATTAAAAATTAATTAATGCTTTTAATAATAATAAAAATATATAGCTTTATAAACGCTGCTAAATATTTTAAATATTTAATTAATAACTATTTGCTAATTATAAAATCTTTAATAGCTTTATTAAGCGGTTTAAAAAATATAATAGTTAAACTATTATTTAATGTAAAAAAAGCGTAAGAAATAATTTATAATCTTATAATAATAATACTAATAGTTAAGTTTTTTAATTAGTAGTTGCTTTTAGTTATTAATATTAACTTTAATTAATAATATATTAGCGCCTGCTTAATATAACTTTACTTTTATAATAAAAAAAACGCGCTGTTTTTAGTAGTATATTTTTTTTAAAAGCTAAAAAAAGCATAGTTATATTATTTAATGCAAAAAAAAAAACTTTTAGCTATTATATTAGCTTTTTAATATTAAAAGCACTAGGTTAAAAATAAAAAAGTTATAATTTAAATAAATTATAAGTTTTTATTAATAATTAAAACTAAAGCAAAATAACCAGCAAGAATTATAAGATTTTTTAATATTATAAAGCATTATAATATATAGATTATATATTAAACAAGTAAATTTAATATTTTAATAAACTAGCTATTAAAGCTATTAAAAAAAACTTTTTTAATAATTAAAAATAAACTTAAAAAACCGATAAAAATTAAATAATTTATTAAATATAATAAGTTAATTAAACTATTATTACAGCTTAATTAAATTAACTTATAAGCGATTAACAAGTTTTTTTATTTTAATATAAATTTATTAAATAATATAAAAGCAAAATAAATAGCAAAGCATTTTTTATTTTATAATAAAGAACTATATAAAATAATAATATATAAAAAAGCCTTTAGCGATTTTTTATATTTTATAAAAATAGCATACTAAGCGGTTAGCTTTTTAAAAATATTAGAAATAATAAATCTAATATAAATTATAAAAAATATTTATATTAGCTTTAGCTATATTATAATAAATATAATTTAATATAAAATAAATAAATAATATTAATATTTAAAAATAATGCTTATAGCTTAATAAATTATAGCTAAATATATATAATATTAATTAATAAAGCTTTTTTTAAAAAGATTATTTAATTTTTAGCTTATTATATTATTATAACTATTATTACGGTAAGCTATTAACTATATATTAATAAAAAACATAAAAATATTAGTTTATATTAAATATATAATATTATAAATTAAAGCGGTAATAGTTTTTAATATTATATTTAAAGCTATAAAGCTATTAATTATTTAAATTAAAAAAATGTTTAGTTATTTTTATAAATAAATTAATAATAATAAAAGCGCTTTTATAAATAAAGCGGCTATAATATAGCATAAATTATATAGTTTAATAATAAAACTAATAATTTTATTATAACTTTAAAATAATAATAAGATTAAAAAAGCAAATAAAAATATTAAATAAATTATATTAAAAAAAAATATTATTTAATAATATTTTAACTTTTTTATATTTTTAAAAACTATTGTTTATATTTATAATTAAATATTTTAGCTAAGCAGTTATAGCAGTTATTTTTTTTTATTTAATATAAAACTTTTTTAATAATAATTATTTAAAAAAACTACTAAATATATTTATAAACTAATAAAAAAAAAAATAATATTTTAATAATATTTAGCTTATAACTATAAAGTACTATTAGCAAGAAATAATTTTAATAGTTTAAAAGTATTAAAAAATTAAATATAAGCTTATTTATAAAAAAAAAAAAATTTAATTAAAACTTATATAATAAGCGACTAAGTTTTAAAAATTAAGCAGCGTGCTAATAAATTAAAACTTTATTATAATAACTTATAAGTTATAATAAGTTATTATTATAGCAATATATATAAATTATAAAGCTTAAAAAAAATATAATTTTTTAGTAAATATAATAAAAGTAATTTATATTTAGCTTATAGTAATAATAGTTATTTAATAAAAAGTTTTTAATATATAAACAAAATAATATTAAAAAAAGATCGCAAAAAGCTATAAAAAATAGCTGGATAATTATTATAGTAAAATAATTAAAAAAAAGCAAATTTAATAAATTTAATAAAAAAAAAGCAAAAATAACGTTTTTAGGCTAATTTAGTTAAAAATACTAAAACGTTAATAGTTAATAATTATAGTAATTATTTAAAAAAAAAAGTGGTTATAGTTTTAGCTGTTAAGTGAAGACACCTTAAGCACGGGCCCTAGGGTACAAGTACTCCGTACCACCGTTTATATAAGTAGGTATATAAATAATAAGAGGTAGCTTATACTTTAAGAATAAACAAGCAATATTTATAACTAGTATAAATCTTTGATTAAAGCGTAGTAATTACCTTAGCCAAGGCTTTATACTAAGTAGATACAAAGCAGAAAGCACACTTATGCATAGTACATGCCAAATTAAGCAAAAACTAGCTAGCTTTAAGAGAATTCAGATAAAAAGATACCTATGAAAGTTTAATGATATTGGGAGAATCCGTTCTATGCGCTCTGTTCAACCCTTTCCAATTAATATATTCTCATGACATATTAACCACATGCTAACGTTTGGCCTCATGACTGCCGTGTTGAAGCCTGCCCGGTGCCATTACTACGCTCCTGCTCACCGGGGGGCTTCAGGTTTCTAGTGGATGGATTCAACACAAATCACACATACACGTCACCACAAGGACAAAATAGGAAGATCTACACACAGCCAGTAGCGTTAGCTCATGGCCGTTGTTTAGGTAGCGTACCTACCGCCTACCTAGGCATTACAGAATAAAAATGGGTCGGTGGCAGTCGTTAGCTCTGCCTCCTGTTAAGGAACAAGCTGGTCATAGCGGTGAACGACTAACAGCCATTGGGTGGAGGTGGGAACCCACGCGCCCTAGCCGACCCAGCAGACAGCCACTGGTGCAAGTGCCCAGACTCGTTACAACTCTAGTTGTCGGAAGGCACGCACTACTCTTGGGTACATCCCATCTGCGGCTGCACAGTAAACGGTGTACGACATTTTAGCGGATGTTCTGCTTACACAGTAAGGTAGATATGCACTGTAAACTTGTACCCTTTCTGTAACGCGGCGCTGCTAACAGACTGCTTCTTGTCCTCTCCCCCTCGTCCGACCTAGTGTCAGGTACTGTACACTACTGCCTAGGTACACAGGACGACCGTACCACGCTATCCATTCCCCCATTTACCCCAACCTTCTCTCTCTAACAAGTCACATTTAGACTAGGTACGGAGTACCCTCTTCTTCCTCACCCATTCCTCCTCGTCCAAGCTGGCTTGCTATCTTCCCTGGACCTACATCTACATCGAATCGTTTCGAATAGCAGGCAGCGACATCATTCGCTTTCCCCGCCCATTGCCTTCTCTGTATCTTCTTCTTAATCTTTTGTTCTGTTGCCATCCTTATATCCTCCCCGTCCAACCCGGTGCGTTCCGCGAACGCGCCCAGACCTCGACCACAGACCATACACACAGTAGCGCAGTGTCTCGACTCGCCTTATCGTCGCCACATTCCACACCCACGCTTCCGTAGGGCCATCGATTGAGCGCTGCGCCCACGACGTTTACGGCGATTCGTCGCTCTGGTCTTACATCCCGCCTAACCCGCTATCCCGCCAACTAAACCCTCTTGTGTCTTCAATACATTTACTTTGACATTCGATTTCGATCACGATTACGATTACCCCTTGCTTCGCATCTTTGTATACCCTCGGCGGCTATTTGTTCATTATCTGCAGCATCGGGGTGTCCACCCCTCAACAACTCCACGACCGAATGACCCTGGCCGAATGACTGTGGCGAAGCGGTGACGGAAACGTCCCAGCCCTTAGATTGTGTTCTCTCGTTTCACCATCGACATACGAACCATCGAAAACACGCCTGCCATGGCGACTCCTCTAGATGGCATCGTCATTGGGCTGCTATCGTCCTTTGGCTCTGCCGTCATCGTGGCTGTCATCTTCCTCGTCATCTACTTCTTTCGCCACACTGCATCGGGTCGCATCTTCCTTGACCGCATCGGTCGTCCTGGCGAATATGACGATGAGCAGGCGTTTGCGAGGGAAGAGGCCGAGGCCCTGGAAACAATGGATGATATGCAGAGGACAGAGTATCTTAGAGCAAAAGGTAGACTTGCGCTCTCTCCAGCTGAGAGATGGAATCCTTCCCTCAGCTCTATGCTCTGCTCACAGCTAACTCGCCCCCAGCATTTATACAAGGAAACCCACCCGAGTCGGTCCAGACGGACATTTCATTATCTCAATATTTAGCTATTCAGGAGAAGGGTGTGTCAGCATGGGAGTTCGAGCCAGAGTTAGAAATTGCCAACTGCTTTGTCGAAGCCAGGACCGAGATCGAATTCTTCGACTCGGAGTGCACAGTCATGAGCAATCTGCCCGTACCAAAGCAAAACGAAGTATATTACTGGGAGGCGAAGATATACGAAAAGCCCGAAGCCACGTTATTAAGTATTGGAATGTCTACGAAACCCTACCCTTTGTTTCGGCTTCCAGGTACATACATACTCCATACATTCGATCGACGTATTTGCTACTAACCCCGTCTCAAGGATACCACAAGCACTCTGTTGCCTATACATCTATAGGCGCGCGGAGATTCAACCAACCTTTTACGCCAACGCCTTATGGGCCCCCAATTGTTCAGGGCGATGTAATCGGCGTGGGATATCGCCCACGAACTGGTACTATTTTCTTTACTCGCAATGGTAGACGGTTAGATGATGTAGTACATGGCCTGAAGTCGCAGAACTTCTTCCCCTCAGTAGGCGCCAATGGCCCCTGTATTGTTCACGTCAATTTTGGACAGGCTGGCTTCGTCTTCATCGAAGCTAACGTAAAGAAATGGGGGCTCGCGCCAATGACCGGCAGTTTAGCGCCCCCTCCCCCTTACGGAAGCGAACAAGGTAGCATCCTACTCGAATCCGGCCGTAGGAAGGACGAGACTCCAGGATCCCCATCACGAACCCATTCCTATTCACAATCGTTTCAGACATATACCAGCCGAGGTCCGATACAAGAATCGAGTCACGCACGAACACGCAGCGGCAGTTACCGAGTCCTCCCACCTACTAGCCCAGGACCACAGAGAAGTCCTACGGATATTTCTCTTGCGCAGTTGGTTCCCACGGATGAGCCGGGCGAGGGGAGTACGGCCGGCCATGGCTTCGCGCCATCTAGAGATCATGTGATCAACATCACTGGTTTAGGTATGCACGAGGCTTCGCATCCACCACCCGAATACACCAGTCCCGAGCATTCCGATGAGGATGCTTCCGGCAGCGGTTCTGAGAGCGACGTTGCCCCCTTAATCAGGACCCCAGCGCGGAGCCGTGGGGCTTCTGCTGCCGCTCTCCGTCCACATAACCCGCCCATTCCCAGTTATAGCGATGCTGTGCGCCAAGGCGCTGGTAGGGATAGAAGCCGAAGCGATACAAGTGCTATGCAAAGGCGGAGGGGTAATTGAGATTGACTGATTATTCTTATCGAAAATTGACCCGGAGTTTGTGGGCGCATGGAGGCTTAAACATATTCAGGATTAGGAGGGGTCAAAAAGACCACCCCTCGACCAGGAATTCGAGTCAATTATCGGGTTAGGGAACACTGCCAGTCTGTTGTTAAAAATACCCGGCTAGCAAGACATATTGTAGCCATAAACATGAGAGACGGAGTTTCAGGTGTCTTTGAAGACGAACAGGTTTACCCAGTCATTGTTTTAGTCACAACGGTAGCATTATTCCACTGCTTCCTGGGTTTTACGACATTAGCACATAGATACTATATTGCATTGGGAGCCCTGGGCTTGGTTGGCTTCTTTGCTAGTTGCTGTTGGGGGGGAGTAGATAGTTAGCAGGCAACTTTTATATCATACCTCCAATGTGAAAATACTCCCATCTGGTTTTATTTTAGAGTTGGTTATTTTCCTCTGACTCGTCGCGTGGGAGATGGGGCTCCAAAGACTTATTTACCCACAAACGGCTCACGTTAGTCAAGTAGACAAGTACTTTGTTTGGATCTGTCCGAGGTATGTTAGGTCGACAACCAAGTGATGTCGTTGGTCCTCAGTGCCCGGCGGAATATTAACTACGTTGCTTAAGACAAACGTGAGTCGCTGAGTCCGTCTTATTCTGCCTTTGATGCTGAAAGGTATTCTGGCTGCTCATTGGAATGGATGTACCTAGCTTGGTATCTATTAGATGGATAGTCTAAAGCTATGATATTATGCCCGCCTATTCGACCTCTGAGTGAGCATGGTTACGGTTTTAGACGAAGTTTATATGTTAAATTTAGCACTAAGAATCAAAAGGAAAAGGGGGGAAGGAAAGAAAGAAACCAACATACAATAGCAAGGACTCGCTAATGGTCACGAACCTAAACTAACTAATTTGGCGGTCGTAGGATTTGGACGGAGCAATGAATGATATTCTGTTCAACATGTTTCTGCATTTAAAACCCGATACGTGTAGCTCTGGTCTGTTTTTTATCGGCAGTTTCGAAGTCTTGGGTGTGGGAGCCAAAGTTGGTTTTATGTTCGAGCCTGACTGGGACCTGGTTCTCGTTGATATATACTGTGGCCACTAAAGCATTGTATGTTTGTACAGTATAGGTGCCTTCTAACCCGAACCGTTTAGACATGATTTGAATGAAACGGTACGGCTTGTTTAATGGGAGAGCGGACAGGATCCTGAGTTTTCCAGTAAGGATGGTCGTACGTGACAGAGACTGGCCCAGTTAAAGCTTTACTTAACATCTAGGTAGTTGTCCGAGTCTCGTCATTGTGTTCTCTATGCAGGTATAGGGCTGAACGGAATGGTTGCCAAACACTGATCACACAAGGGGACATCTCAATCCGATTCGCGACCGTGACTCTCGGGGCATCTTTGACCGAATAATCTCGAGCGAAGAATGCTTCCTTGTTGCTGGGGTTCTATATGTGGGTTGGAAGAGTGACCTACTTACTTCAGGTGCGTGGAGCCGAACCGCCTTCGTCTATCAAATAGAGCGCCTGATGTTTTTATCATGGGTCTTCATCCGCTTGGGGAACTAGAATGGTGGTTTCTGGGTCTAAGGAAAGGATAGTAGGAAGTTTAACCTGATCTACAGATGACAGCAGTAGCGAGGAAGTCGTTAGTGTTACACATGTGAGAATTCTTGGTCTGAGATTCAGATCTTGAGACCGAGTGAATATGGTTTTACCCCCGTTTCCCCCTGATAGGGTCATTACTTTCATATACCTATCAATGTAACGCGCAGTCTAGCGTTTCAATGGAGAGAGCTCGGAAACTAAACTCTACGTCTAGTTCCAGAACCGCGGCAACGAACCTTAGATAGATTGAATGTGCAAACTCTTTGTGTGTATTATATATCCGTAGGAGGCAATTAAATTCTCTATGAGACGCGTGTCTCAGCAGTTTCTATACTGCACTGGCTGTCTGGTAACGGTGTAGTCCTGTAATAGTTACGGTTAGCCCACTCCATAAAATTAAGACGTTTGTTGCCTTTTAACTCTCCTCTCCCTCGTTGCCGAGTTCTTGGTTGTCCTCCGCATCGCCATCGATCGGTTGATCGTGTGTTACGTCGTAAGGCATCGGGATCTGCTTAGTCCTTTGCAACTGCGGGATTTGGTATAATGAATATTCAAACGCCGAGAGCGGTATCCTTGTCCCTAAATAGGGAGGTAATACGATATTTAGTGTAATAGCATCGTTCACTTGCTTCGTCCCGAAGTTTAGTTCTATACTTTCACGTACGATGATATAAGTTGTTTGCATTCCTCCCGATTCCTACTGGTCCGCGCTTTATCCTGCCTACATTGTAATGAAGGATGCGATGTGGTGAGCACTAGCATGCGAGTAAGCGATAGTTAACCTGGGGTCATCATATCAGCGCGCTTTGAAGCGAGTGATAAGGTTCAATAATGCCAGAAACTATTAGTACTAAAGTGCCGTGCAGAACAATCGGTGAAAGCTTTGCTCTCTTATTTATCTTACGATAGTCTACCTGCTAAGGGAGGTGCAGTATTCTAGCCTGACTCATAAACATAGTACTAGCAGTGAGACTCATGGAACTTTCACTAGATCAAGTCACGAGTTATCTCGAAACCCTGTTATAATATGAATAATTGTTGTATTATATAGGTTCAGTTTCTTTACTAGATCGGTAAGTCCATCGATACTTGAGCATACATACACTAGGATGACCCTTATAATTAGGCTTAGTTTGATTGTACACGAGTAAATTGTCCGTTGACTGCTAATAGACTGAAGTGAAACAGTACGGTTATGAATTATGTGTGTGTGTGTATAGTTTGCTGGCAACATAGTCCTTTCTAAGGAACCGGAAAAGACAGCCACCTACGTAGCGTATAATGTGAGTCGAGTATTGTGATTATCTTGTCATACTCTAATAGCGCTCAACACACAAAGCATAGAACCATGTGTATGATACCCAGTTTCAGTGCTATTTAGTTTCTCATTCTTCTAAACCTAATAGACTCGGCTGCATTGCTAGAAGTCCACGGTTATTGGATTGACAACGGCCAATAAATGGCGGCGATCCTCGACCGTCGATTTGGCGCAATGGTAGCGTACAGACCTCCTAAGTCTGGGGTTGCGGGTTCGAGTCCCGTGATCGATGCGGTAAAATTGTTGGGCGAATGGTCTAGAGGTATGATATTCGCTTTGCATTTGTCTGGTTATTCATCATATTCGGTATATATATGAGCCGGATTCCTATGCTTGCGAAGGGTCCGGGGTTCAATTCCCCGTTCGTCCATAAGTTTTGCGCAGTATGATGCTAGTCATAGCTTTTTTACCGAGAATTCGTCAATGGGTTGGTGATGAGTCGGTATAACTTTTTGGTAAATGGTTTGGGGAGTGTTAAAAAGGTAAGCATAGAATCACTGTACGGATACGTAACTAGCGGTAAGTCCAGTAATATCGCGGATGGAGGGGTTTTATTGATTCGCTGCTAAGGAAGGGTATCTCTTATGTCTGTAGAAAATCTCCCAACGCTGTCCACATCGTTCTGCTCTCTTTCGAACATCAAAAAAGGGAGCAACTATTCAAATCTACTACAAAACAAGAAAAAAGAGTGAAGTTCATATGCTGGGGCTCTCTAGTTAAATTTGCCCGGCTCGTAGCTTCTCTCCTAGGATCCAAATCATTACAATGCAAACATAATAATTCATTTTTAAACCTTCTGCTCAGTTGTTCCAGTCATGTTCTTCGAATAGCCGGTAAGAAAATTCTTAAAGGTATCAGCATTGTGTCGTAAGCTGGTAGATCGTAAATTTTTGACACGTAATAGCGTCTAATATCGCGTAGCGCTGGGCCCGTTTGTCGATTATCGTAAGGTCATACAAGGTGGGCGGTAGTGGTTAAGTAGTAATTAATACAGTCGGGGGGTCCCAAAGTGCCGAAGAGAATTTGCAGCGAAATCGTGCGTCCATGGCGGTTGCTAAATCATAAAAATCCGCCCTCGTTCCCAAGTACACCGATGCTACCTCGCCATCGACAGCGCTCATCAGAAGTCTGGCTGGTCCCTCGAGGACTCATAGACCCACGTGGTGTGTGCGAGTCGTAATCGGCACTCCCACGGCTACCAGTACTCGCGTTTGATTGTATTAGTAAACTGCTCGTGCCGCTCAATCGTTTCGCGAACTCATTGAAACTAAGGTTCTTCACGTCCGAAGTGGAATGTCGCTTCTCGTGAGACCGCCGCATCGCAATGCCTTCTGGTTGCCGTGATGGGGGAGATGATGGAATATGCAATGGTGGACCAGGAATGTAGGGTTGGCTGCTTGTGCGTTGGGCTGTTGGCCGGCTTCGTGAGTGTGACGTGTGCGGCCGGAGAACCGATGGTGCAGTTCTCAACCCGGAATCGCTGTAAGTAGAGTCGTGGCGGTTGGTAATAAATCGAAGCGCTTTAAACGTTGAAGCGTCCATCCCGTCGGGGTCGCCATATTCAAAAGCATAGTTGTCACTATCATCATCTTCGTCATCAACTTCCCTGCCAAACTCATCCTCGTCACTGTCATCTTCTTCCCATGTGCTCCTTAAAGGCTCTTGTTTTACCTCTTTTCCCCTCGTACTTTTCTGGCGACTTTCCGTCTCACGCATCAGTGCCTCGAACCTCGCCAAGGAAGTGAGTTTCTCTTCTCCTGCTATCTCTCTCTCAGAGCCCGGAATGCATCGCATTTGGAAAGCCCGGTCTAGAATGGTCTGGCGGGGTACCACGGGTGGGCTTGACTCTAAGCTGGGTTGAGTAGGGCTCTGAGAAGAGCTTATGCTTGCCCGCCCCATGACAGGAGAGCTAACAACCGAGGAACGTCCTTGCGCCATTGTCCATCCTTCCATCATGTGCTCTGGAGACTCATCAACAGTGGAAGCCGGCGAAGGCAGCTCAGAGTGCTGTAGGTTGGCATAATGCTGCTGTACGAAGTTCATAGCCGCTGGTACCATAGAGCTGGCTTGAGAAGACAGATCGCTTTTACGAGATCGAAGGCTAGGAGACCCAGAAGTGTATATTGAGCTTTGGTCGCGGGTCGAAGGCAGGGTTCTGCCTGATGATTTTGGTTGTAACTTCGATCTTAATTTCCCCTTTGCATTAGTTATCGGCGAAGACTTTTCGGGAGCATCCGGGATCGAAGGGAAAGGGCTTATAAAGGCCGGCGACGTTGGGCTGATTGGACTGATAGGTATGGCTTGATGCCGCTGTACAAGCGACTGGATATACCTCGCCCAGTCGTCCAAGCTATACTGTGACCCCTCAGCTGTGAGAAATAAGAGTGTTGATGGGCCCGAATCCTTAGTCGACATCAACCCTCCGGACCGACTCGATCGGCGCTTTCGCAGCTTGTCCGTTGCTGGATCGGGGGATATCTGAATAGTAAGAGTGGGGATATGGCCCTGCTTCCGATGAGCAATATGTTGCACCTGACAATCTGTTATCGAGGCAATTGAATGCTGATGAATGGGTTCAGTATCCTCCTATGGGTGTGTTAATAAACGTAGTCTGGATATTTAACCCGCTAAGAGCGCACCTTTGACTTGTAAACGGAGAGATAGACGGCGTCTGTTGGACTCCTCAGCGGCTGTCTCGAAGACCAGCCGCCCGCATCTCTCATACGAGCATTAGACAAAACCTGTGAAAGCGAGAGGTTCGGTTGGTGCCCTTCCTTTTGCGACAACGGGCCAAAGACGACGTAACGTTGCTACAAATAAAATTTGTTAGCATTCCAAGAAACAAAAATCAGTGCGCAATGAGCGACAGTGGCTAGATACCTTCCAAACAGGCTTTCCCAGGATCGTGCCCCGATCCGGGGGCATAAGAAGAATATCCTCCATCAGGACGATAGTTGATGGTGAGTGTGGATGACTATTCATTCAGTTGCGCGAGTTGCGCAAAGCGTTTAGAGTTGGCCCTCGGTGTATAGTTACGATCGCGCACAGCTAAGCATTACTCAGAAACAAGAGACCGAACTCTTTAAGTTGTCGTCAAAACGTCATACTGGGAGCGAAGTGGTGGATTGAAAGGCCAGCTATTCTTCGAGCTGATCTAGAGAATCCCAAGTCACAACGTAAGCGATAGAGTGTAGAAAAAAATAGTAGCCCAGGTTGCTGTTCTCGCTGTTGTTCTTCGAGAGTACGGATGAGCTGTGAGAGACAACTCAATTCGGCGTTACTAGTGTCTCATAAAATCGCGAAAGTAGAAAGGAAGGTGGCCAACGGCCTGGAAGAAAGATGTGGCGTGGAAAGGGAGAAAAAAAGAGAGAGAATGAGATGTACAGTATAAAGTAGAGGAGTAGTCAAGCTAGTCGTCTGTTACGCCGCTTGCTCGTTGACAGTCGACTAATCCTTGCACACTCACATAATTAATTTAAATACCCCTAGTGTATTATAAGTAGACAGGGTCGGACTATCAAGTACCCTATCTGAGCGGCCCATTAGTAGGTCTCTCACGGTAATGTGCTGGAGCGTGATTGCGCATCTGGAAAACTAGGGCGCTGTAGGGTGATGGGATCGATGTATACTACTGCAACTCCTGAGAACGCCATCTGGTCATGATGAAATATGGAGAAAGATGCTAGTGTATTGCAGTGTAGGGAATAAAAGGCTTACTTGTCTAGACCTAGAATAGAATAAGTGGAGGGAACTGTATAAGCATCTTGCTATACTCGGATTACTCTAAACTCAAAGCAGGGGGAATCCGAATGACCTACCCATTATAGTGACTTTGCAGTATACATATTATTCTCCTGTATTATTGACAGGGCAAGTTGGAGGGGTCATGCCCTGCTGCATGTCCCCCTGAGCAGCGGTACCTTACCCTGAACAAAGATTTGAGCCCGGCAGCTGGAAACCTGGAAACATCAAGTTGGCTAGGTTCAGGGGTTTTTCAGAGACCTACCAAGCAAACTGGTGTATGCTACACTAGTTACAGCATAATGAACGAGCTTATAGTAGATGCGCATCCAAACAGGACCTTCAGGTCTTGTGACCTACGCTATCATGTTGTGTCGCAAACCGGTACAAACGAAGCACAATAACGGTGAGTAGTTTCTATTACAATACGTAGTATCAGGCAAATCGGAGAATACTATGTTAAAGTGGCTTCTTGGCCCCTACATAGTATACGAATTCTTTGGGGGCGGGCCACAGAAGTACCCGACAGCCCGTAAACACTTTTGGAACTCGGCGTAGATAGATAAAAGAAATTCTGCTGACACCCAGGATCGTGACCAGTGTCACAGGTTACAGATTTAATTCGAACTGGTACGCACCCAGCGTCGACGCTTATTTCAGCCGTTCTACTATATAGATACGCTAGACTCTAAGTAGTGTAGAGCGGAGAGAGAGGCATTGGAAAAAAGACTCCTCTGGCCTAAAGACCGTCTAGACTAGTGTCTATACTTCAGTAGATAGTGTACGATCTATCTCGTCGACACTATACTATATTCTCGCTGTTTCCCGCGATGGAGTGCTTTTAGCACTACATGTAGAGCCCAAAATACCACTGTAGGTGAAGGTAGTGAAATGATGCAGGAATGTTTCGACCCAATAGTTCCTCTGCAAAGCAGATGTTGCCACCGCGGTGACACATAACCTGCAGTAGTTCCCCACGAATGCCATGGAAACGACGTAGAAACGGGTGATCGTTGATTGGGATGCGTGTGGCTGTAGTCTAACGACTGTGCGTCAGTCTGTCTGATTGGTGAAACCAAACCGGTTCATCGAGTAGGTAGGTAGGTCGCAGTTAATGCGACCATCTTTCGAGAATGACATTGACTAGATGCTACCCCAATCTACTTTCTTCCTACGCAGTAGATATTTAAAAGCAACAGAGGTGTCTTCATTATCACTACACGAAGGAATGTGGTCATATTCTGGATCTACATCCCCATCTTGGCGTAATATTTCCCGCTCTGACCCCTTCCCACGCCAATACACTAGCCACTTCGACATAAGCTAGGATCAGCCGGACAATGTTATCCTGTAGTCATCCTTTCGCAAGGTAAAGGATCACAGGTTGGCTCCTGCTCTACACTAGAATTTTGTAACCATGTGTTTTACTGTAGTGAGCCTTTAGTGTATTTATACGTACAGTATGCCATGTTCGTCTGTACGAAGATGCAATTACCGCCGCGGGAGCGTGTCCGGAGATGGAGTTGCAGAAGCGCTAGAACACATCTAGAACCCCTGGGGAGACCCCTGATACTTAGAGTTGACCGCCATAAAATACAGTGTATAGATTTATACTGTACGATGGTCCGCTGTGATCATTCATCAATGACAGCTTCAGATTGTCGAAGAAAATCTGCTTCTGAAACACGCCGCCATGTACCGTACAATAGTCTACTATATACTGTATGGGGTAGAAGTATATCCTCCCATCCAAGTGTGTAAAGTATACGACACTACACTACACTAGACCTCATACTAACCGAAGAAGAGGTCTCTTCCGTAGTGTAGGAAGGGGAAAAGATATTTAATCAAAACGAGGATCAAGGTTATGTAGTATATATACTACTTAACCTAGTATAGCATACGTGCTAATATCTCGGATTCGTAAAACTACATATATGTACAGTAGAATCAAAGATCGCAGATGAGCCCATAGCAAGTGATTGTCTCAACTGGAAAAACCAAGTAGGTAGGCATTAGCGTAAAGATTGTATAACGCAAGAGAGGCGAGTACTTCTTACGTACGTAGACAAAAGAAGGACCTAAGATACAGCAGGGATACTTTTTCTACTTGATCATACAAGCCTATGGCTGCTTTCGGTATTCAGAATGGCTGACGCCACTGTGATTAGCGGGTCATCAGAGTGTGCTCAAATCGAGTCGACACAGATGCCAACAATTTCTGGGTCAGATATATGTCTCACAAGTCGACCCGACTCATCAATACCCCCGGAGCGGTTGATAGCCTGTATCATCCGTGATGTTTCAGGATGCTGAATTAGATGAGATACGCCACGGCGGAGTTTGCCGTACAGCGTACAGACGCTCGCGACACTCCGCGACGACGACTGGTTGCGTGCTCATCTCACCATATTTTGGCAACAGACCAACAAAACCAGCCAAGTCGGAACACTTCGGTAATCGCGGTCGCACAACACAGATTCGAGACCATATTGTACGGTTGGGGCTCACCCTGAAATTCCCACACTCGTGGGTTAACTTCCGACTCCCGCTGTGCATACCCACGACTTCGTACGACCTGACAAGAGTACCCATGAAGTTATATGGTAATCTAAAGATCAGCGGTGGCTTTGATTACGTAGTGTATATTCTCACAGGCTTTATCGTAGTCTGCCTATTCCTTCGTATCTTCATTCTTATTCGTCAACTTGCAGTTCGAACCCTATAGTAATCCGCTAGGGAAAAAGCCCAAGCATAATTATATGGGGATGCCTACAGTAATAATAATAACTGTTATTGTTATGATAATGCCGAGTCTTAATGGGATCCGACGGATAGATTCTGGGTATTCTGAATTATGCTGGTACGCTAATATTTGTCCACAAGTTTGTCTTAATCCGTTGCTCGTTTATTCTTAGCGTCACTAAATAAAGATCTGAAACTTAAACGGTTCCCAAATAGGTAGGTAGATATCTTGCTGTGATTTGTTGAACAAATACATTGTATAATGTGCACAGGACAGCATACAAAAGATGGCAAACATGCTTCAGCACTTGGGCAAAACTTCATTGGCAATGCCCCCAGGAGATAATATCTAGTGTATAATAGCGTATATAATGAGGCTACTCGCTTGAGTTCCAAGGACTACGAATAGACTTTTCGCCTAGGCTAGCCGCATAACAATTAAGGCTGGTAATTGACTCCTTAATGGGACGTTGGGAACTAAACTAGAATATACTCAGTACTCACCGCTTCGGATTTCCTCAAGCAGTAGTGTATTCGAGTCTTACGTGTGGTGAGCTTAACTATGCGCACTCCATGCCAAGCCCAAAGGTCCTGTCACATCGCTGAGGCGGCGATCTCAGCCGAACCCTACTGCACAGACACAAGACAAGCTTGTTTGATGTGCCTTGCATCATGCAGTGTTTGTGTGTTTGCCTACTTATAGTGTAGTTTAGGTGAATTGCTCAGACGCAGGGTGCAGGCGGCGACGCACCACCATGTCTTGTCGCAACGCCTGGGGAAGCTCTCCACCCTTCTCCTAAAGGGCATAATTATACCAAATCTACAATACAGCGTGTTGTCTGTAATACTCGGCCGGGGGAACAGTCTCGTTAGTAGTCTGGACTTAGATACCCATCTCGCCCAATGGTTTGCTACACGACTGTCGCAATGTTACTAAACACTCCACAAAGTTTAATACTAACTTCGAAGATTTACAGATTACCGCAGATTACTTGTTACTTGTAATTGCCTGTACATAATCAGCCCCACAGCGGACCATGTCTGTCACATCAGCAGTCGTTAGTACCACAACGTCCCCTTCAGCCCCCAGTATCCAGTATGCAGTCGGCATCATTGAATGCCTACACCCTGAATTCAACCAATCCAGGAACAACAACTTAGTAGGTGAGGGTCTAAAACCAGTAGTAGCCTAGTCTGTGTAGATAACTCGTGGAATTGGGACACTATTTGTATGGCCCACTTGATCTACAACACTAAGGCCTATAACCCTGCTTTCTAGAAATTCGTTCGCGTTGCTAGTCCGCTAATAGATGCGCAGTACCACGGTAAATGAATGGTGCTGTACCATAGTTGCTCCGATTAAGGGTGCAGAAAAAAACGTGTCTAATCCAGGGTAGAACAGGGTACGCACAGCGCAGTCTGCAGTCATGAACGCACGAAGCGGCTTATTAAGATTCTGAGGGTGCGGACCAGGTATGTTACAATTTTGCCACAGTTAAAAATCTTTTTTACACATAATAATGTTAAATATAAAGAGAGTCGGAACACCAGAAATTGCCGCAGGAGTAGGATTGAGAGAAATCATAAAAGGGGTCGGAACAAACTCGGAAGAGGACCCCCCATGCTCTCAGGATTCGGAACATCGTGTATCTAGTGTAGTATGTCCTAGGCTATTTAACAGTTTAAGATTGACCATTCAAATCCGCCTGATGCCGAACACGACCGTGGGTCTGAATTCCCAGTTCTACGGAGATATTAACGGAAAGTCGCGGGATCAGTATGCCATTGAGAAGACACAGGTGGAGTAAAAGAATATCGACAAGAATTATAACGCTGTTGTTGAACTTGATGAAATGACGTTGGCTATGTCACCCGGGTGACAAAGGACTCGAAAACGAATCCTTGCCACCCATCCCGACCCTCACCGACTATTCTTGCGTGTCATCATGTCAGCAGCAAACACATGAGTGACACCGCCTATCATTAAACAACAAAAGTGTTATGTGTAAATACTACTAGCGAGGCTACATGTTGGGGGGTTTTTAGGGATTTCCGCGCGACAAACACTTATTCGTGACACATGTATCTTGATTACTGTGACAAGAGAATAGCGAGAGCCTAACATCCCAGTCTTGGCGTCTTGCTGACGGAGTCACAACCTGGTGCTGTTTTGCATGCACTCGAACATTGCGAATCCAGACGCGTTGACCCACGCTCGTAAATCTTTTTCACATATATGTCTGGTGTATACCCTGTGTCTAGGGGGCATCGCGGGTTTGCCGAAGTGGCGAATGCTTAGGCCGTATGTATGTAGTGCTACATAATGTTATGTGGGTGAAGACCATTTGGCTCGCTGCTGCTTACCACGCTCCCACTAAATTGTTACTCTCGGGACGGGAAGGTAGGAGAGATGCCTACCACTGAAAATCTTGTCGCCGGGTTCGGCGAGTGAGCGTGAGATTTGAGATGGGATCTCCAGCGATCTGCTGGCGCGGCTACCAAGTAAGTCACCCGTCTCATGTATCGTGACGTGGTAGGTGAGACTCCGAGAGCTACCACCGGACGGTGGTTTCAAAATAGTCCAATGGTAGGGTCACCGTGAACAAGCCAGTATTGAACGCCATTCTATACCCATCGATGGACCACGATGCTATCAACCTTAACAACGTACCTACTCAGGCAAAATCCCTGCAAATTCAAGATCCCGAAACCTACAAGGTATGCCTCAACTAACGATCCACTTTCAACTACACTAGTAGCCCGGCTCAGAACTCGGTTATTTAGAGCACACGAGAATACCACTTGAACTGACATGAAAGCAGAGCTCACCTTTCTTACCCTCGCGTTTCGCTTCTAGTCGGGCTTCTCTTGTTTGCGAGCTAGCCAAGACAGTATGAAGGACCCTGGGGTCACGAGGCCCGATTGGGATGACCCACGTTAAGGGGCACAGAAGACACATGATGAGCTTTTTATAAAAATTCGCGCCCATTCAATTATCAGCTTATGACCCCTCGGAAAATGTTGAGACTACGCGGCTTTCGAATATCTACGCAGTTTCAACTACTCATATAAGAGCCGATCAATCACGAGTTGAAACACAATTGATACTCGGTTATTTATTCACTGATCATTCGAACGAGTTTCAGCTTCATGTTACTACTTTAACTCGTTAGCAAATATTCAAATATCAATCACTGTTAGATGAGGAGTTAGAGATCTAGCCGGTAAGATTGACAATTTTTCATTAATTAGATGCATCCGAAGCCATGCGTGCCTATCTCTTAGATTTATGGGAATGCGTCCTTTATAGTTTCTCTCACTTTAGAGAAGAGAAGTATGGACATACTTGTTATTCATTTAGTTAACTACTATTGCGCCCCTATTAGGTTTCAGCGAAACTTTTTTGCTGCGGAAACGAGCATATAATATTGGAGCAAAAGCGGGACTCACTCTGGTTCGCAGGTGTATGAGAACCAGGCGAGCCAGGTTGTAGTCAGCCTCAAAAGGAAGTTGACGGCGATGCATAGTCTAAGGTATCTAGGCCTTCCTCTAAAGCAACCTCGTCACGTTGCAACCACATGTCAGATTATAGGATTCGGCACGGGCAGCCACCAGCTGAGCTGGATACCCACACTTAGTTCAAGTGAGTGCGTGGTCAGTAATATCCATTACATAGTATCCGTGTGCTTGCGTCAATTTATGTATAAATTTGATCTAATGCTATTTATATACGTAAGATTCTTGAGCGTGGCGTTGAAGATAAATCGGACAAGAATACCGAACGTCCGAGTATACACACGGCTGAAAAGATGAACGAGCCAAAGAAAAGATAAGTCCAGACACATTTAAGTTGAGACGACGCTACTAAGGGAAGCCTATAACGGGTATCTTGTTTGCCCTCTTAGTCTAAAGATTGGTAGTTTGAAACGTTCTGTCGACTCAGGGTTGCTGAAAATATTTCTAGTCAACACTTTGTCATTCCATCTCAAAATCATCAACTCCTTGGAAGCAGAGTATATAATCATATCACAGACACTTGTTAATATTCCACTACACATGTTGTAGTGAGTGAGAGTCGTGTGCAGAATCAGGGACTCTAGTATCAGAGTATCCTTTAGCCGCTTCATAAACACAAAAAGTTGGATTTTACACAAGTATAAACTTCTCGCTTATGTGCGCCGACCTCTTTAGCTAGAGTCGAAGTTAAGAATAACTGCAGATACTCTTAAGACAGCCTTACACATTTTATTAAGTGATTATCTGCATATGCTAAGATATAGACCAGCCTAGTTTACGTTTGAATGTTGATCTAATAGGAATAAGTTCCGATTTCAATCCAAGTAAATATATGACTTATGCTGACTAATTACACCAAGTTCTTTTTATCCAATCTAAGAACGAGAAAAGAACTAAATAGCGGTGAATAACCATAGAAGACGACTAGAGAAGGAAGTTTACGCAGTAAAAGGCTCTGGCGTGAGGCAACTCGAATCTCTTAAAGTGTCATGTGGATAATTTAAACTCACTGGCTAGCTAATGGATCACGTCGTACTACAGGATTTCTATAATCATACTTGCAGATGACCCAAATTAGCAAGTTAGACATGTACATGCAAATTCTAACGATCACGATAGTCGTCATGGTATTTTGTTCCAGAGTGAATAGATAGGCTACGTAGTCACGTAGCAGGTAGGTAGAAAGGAGCTAGTAGCCATAATATATATTGATCTCTTCGCCCCTGGCCTTTCAACCTATAGTTAGGAGGGAAACCCTGAATACCTAACCAAAGCTTAATAAGTCCGCCAAGGGTATTAAATAGTCCCTAGCAATACTAATAAGTTGCACATCAATTTCAGCAACAATAAAAGCAGAGATTCGACTCCAATGAATTAGTGTTGAACCTGATGGTCTTCCGGATACATAGACATTTACAAACAAAACTATCAGAACATTATCGGAGGCTGGCCGAAACTGATGTAGTATATGACACTCATGACGTGGTGTAACAAGAGGGTTTTGTGGAGAAATACATAGGGAATTGTAAATCAGTCGTCACTAGCAGCATTATAACTACTAGTAAAAGCAGTAGCAATGCATCATCTCACTAGCAATAGAGTATAGTTGCCTGTGTCAGTAGTATTCGCTTAATCGTCATCGTAATATTTATAGATCTCATCAACGATAGATAGTATCGAAAGAGCTCTCGTTCAAGGAACCCCAATTAACGGATCCTAAAAAGAGTTCGGGACATGCTCAAATTTAGCATGCTAAGAGCTATTTCAAGATGTCTAATAAAGCACTGGTAGGGCGTGGGAATCGGGGAACAGCTCAATATTATTGGTTGGTTCCTTAGTCTCTCTGGATCAGTTTAAGAGAAGCTGAGCTATTATAATTAATAGGTCACGTATGCTGATAGCCCCTGACAGCTGTTCTGGACGTGCGACACTCATAATACCGACTCATACTTTGTCCGGCGGCTGTACTTATACTGGAAATCTGGCATCTTGATATTGTAAATAATAGCCAAACTTCTTTACCCCTGGGATGTCTCTGTAGGTGGGCAACTCCAAACCTTTTCTCATGAAAGTAGTCAGTTCAGCACCCATCTTACGCATTACTGAGTGGTAGTACACTAGATTCACCAACTGGGCCTTATGTGTACTATTGTATTAACTACGACCACGCTGAAACACCTTCAGATTTCCCATAAACAGAGACGTCCTATCAGATGTTCGGTGCGATAAATATGATTCTAAGAACTTCCCAACGGCGTCCCGTAACGCTCCGCATATGACACCACATGCGGCACTAAGTGTGGCTTGACAAGAACGAACTTCCCTGTTTGGCGCATATCGGACAAATCGAACCAATTAAGGAAAAGCAGAGCGCCACCAAATGACGTAGTGCTACACCCCTCGATCTTAATGCAAAACGCGCTGGGAGGGCCAGAGAAGCCAGTAGGCACAGCCATGTAAGTTCGCACCATCGCTGGACACATTGCAAGTGTGTGGAAAAAACCGGCTTACGGTTTGGCTTTGTGTGTGAGGTCATAGGTGATGCGATAATTAGATACTAGAGGTAGCACAGTAGATAGATGTATTAAGATGCCGCCCAGTTTACGGTCTGTTGTCGTGTTCTCATGAATAATTCTACAAGAGACAAATACACATTAAGAATTTACTGTGAGATTCATTTGGCATCAAAACACAGTTCAACCGAGCATTTAAGATACTTTAAACAGACCTCAGTAAGCCAAACCCACATGCATCCTAAACTCTGGTAACCAAAACTTACTGACGCGAGCTCTAGCCATGGCAGACATCAAGCTTAACAAAGAGGACGAAGAGAAGAAGAGTCAAACAACAATGGAATGGGCGAGGCAGAAATACAACGAGAAATACGAAGCCTGGATGCCGTGGATCGAAGACACATTCCTGAAGTACTTCACCAAGGACAACAGGACGAGCTACGCAGCCCGAGGTACGTCGGTCGCCATCGTCTTATTCCGAAAAAAAAAAAAAAAAAGACGCACAAACAACACACACACATACACACAAGACGACAGCAGCATACCCGTCCCCCCTCTTCTCCCACATATATACTAACTAACACCCTCACCACACAAACAGACGGCCTCGACAGAACCAAAGTAACAGGCATCGACCAAGTCGACAAGCTCCAAGACGGCACGAACGACCTAGCCGCAAGCCAAATCGGCCAAGGCGGCCTCCTACAACCCGTCGGCGACCTCGCCTCAGAGGGTATGAAGAAAGTCGATCCCCGTCGCAAGAACGAGAAGGGCAACGACGGCCTCAATGTCCCTATTGTCCCCGGTCTCGGCCTGTAAAGAGAAGAGAAGTGGAGGAAAAGAACAGCAAAAAAAAAAAAAAAAAAAAAAAATCAAAGGGGAAAGAAATGAGAAGACGAAAAACAAGACATGGTTAAGCGAATCATGGCGTCTCCACGAGTAGAGAGCGACGGACCTTATATCTCTTAATGAAACTATTATTATTTGTAACGTATTCCAGGAGATGGGTTTAAACACATTTAGAATATGATAGGGATGCCGGAAAGGCGTATGGGGTATATCTAGGGCGCTTAATTGTTTAAATAATCTATACCTAGTAATGCCATGATGCCATCTAAAGTCGCTAGTAACCTTTCGTAGGATGAGGATAATATTTTGGAAATGCGAACGACGTGCTGACCACCATCTATCCCGATCCTTGTTCTGGACACCACAAAACGGGTCGAGTGCTGTTACATCACCTCCTGGTCTATGTGAACACAAAACAAGTGAAGCGAGAAGACCTACATCATATGATCTTATTCGAGTTGTTAGCTACCTAGGTATGGAATGGCAACTAAGTACTTTGAGCCAAACTCTCTCGACATTCACCATCAGCTATCGTTCCGTCTCAGACCTTAAGCGCATGACACACAAACTTCTGCTCAACCATTCCACTTCCAGATTCAAATTCAAATAAAATCCAATACTTTGAGGTTGAAAAGAAAGCGTCGACGAATTCACTATGATATTGACTTAGAAGAAAATCTATGATGCAGGCTGATTCTATAGGATCTCTAGAATCAGAATACTCCAAATTGCTAGTGAACGATGCCCAATGAAAAGCATACTCTAGTCTAGAAATCTATGATGTACGAGATTCGACTGCAGATTTGATAGCTGTATTGAGAGCGGTTAGCCTTTGTTGCTCACACTCCTCTATGCCGAGTAGAATACTTACCATCACAAGTAACTTTAGCATCACCGAAGAGCATCTTTGTTCCAGGCATGTAGAACATTGGATTCGGTACGTCGGCTATAGAAGAATTCGTCAGCATCCGCAACAAAATCGAGATTAGGTTGGAGGAACCTACCATAACCAGAGGCCATTCCTCTCTTCATGACAATCACTTGCTTGCTCTTCCATGCGTGAAGCACAGGCATGCCAGCAATGGGGCTGCCAGGTTCAAGGGCAATTGGGTTTACGGTGTCATTCGCACCAATGACGAGTGTGACATCCGTATCACCAAAATCATCGTTGATCTCGTCCATTTCCAACACTATGTCATAAGGGACACTCGCTTCCGCGAGAAGCACGTTGCATTGCCCAGGCATACGACCAGCAACTGGGTGTATAGCAAAGCGCACGTTGATTCCCTTGGATCGTAACATTTTTGTGATCTCGCTTATAGCATATTGTGCTTTGGCCACGGCCATGCCATATCCTACCACAATAATGACGTTTTCGGCATTGACAAGGGCATCCGCTGTCTCATCAACGTTGGTCTGCACCACTGTACCCTCAACCTTGAAGTCCGTTGTCGCTGGTGCCGATATACCGCCAAATAAGACGTTCGTAAGCGATCGATTCATGGCAACGCACATGATATATGAGAGAATGGACCCAGACACGCCTATGAGGGCACCAACCGATGTGAGTAACGGATTTTCCAGCATAAACCCTTCAGCTACTAGAGCAAAACCACTGTACGCATTGAGAACAGTAATAACGACGGGCATATCAGCTCCACCTATGGCGGCTGTCGTGGTGTACCCCTTAGCGAAGGAAAGAATCGTATTTGCTCCTAGCGCACAAGCGGCGATCATGGGCGATCCAGGTGCCATTGTCACAAAAGCACCCATAGTTGCGATATTGGTGGCGAGCATGCCCGAGTTGATTGCATGCCTTCCTCGAAGCACAAGAGGTTTGGAAGACATCTTTCCAGCGAGTTTCAAAAAGGCTACGATGCTTCCGGTGAAGGTGATGCCGCCTATAAGCACGCCCAAGTAGGCTGTAACGAGATGTAGAGTGGTGATATGGTCGAGACCACCCATTACGCTCCCAATGCTTGTTAATACTGCTGCCAGACCGACGACAGAGTGCAGAGCAGCAACAGTTTGAGGTAAGTCCGTAGGGGTAATGCGTTTCCCAATGACGAATCCGAGAATGCTACCGATCGTAGCGAGGGCTCCGAACTGGGTAAGAACTTCTGGGCTAAAGCCGACAGCTAGCAGTGAAGCTAGGACACCAGAACCTACACCAAGGATACCGAGCAAGTTGCCCATTCGCGCCGTAGCTTGTGTGGCCAAACCGGAGATCGAGCTGATACATAGTACAGAGCTGACCAAATAACCGGCCTGAACAAGCCCAGCAGCTCCAGTTGAAGCAGCTGCAAGGAAGCCACCACCAAACAGGACACCAGGTATAGCCCACAGCCAAGGGTACTCAGGAGGGTCGGTTGGTCCTAAACGCAGGTTAGCACGAATGTCTGCGGCTTCTGGAACGCCGAGAAATGCTACGTACTCTTGAACATGTCCAACATTCTCTTCGTAATAACGAATCCGCCAGACACGTTGACAAACGCTAGAAGTACAGATGCAGCACCGAGGGCCTGAGGAATAGTCTCCGGAAGATATCCACCTCCCATGACAAAAAAGCCGCCAATGCCAACCATTCCTACACCATGTTAGCTATGTCAGAGGTTTGCCTGAGTCCTACTTACCAGATATGGCATTGGTGACGCTCATCAATGGTGAATGCAGAGCTGGCGTGACACCCCAAACCACACGGTATCCGATGAGAGATGCTAGCGCGAATGTGAAAGCATTCCCCATGAAGAGAGGCCCGGTCAGTTTACCAAGAGCTAGAGCAGTACCCATCCCAGCAGTGACACCCGCAACTTCTCGCGATGTCTTTTGAAAAGGCGTCAAGGCAACCACGGCATCCTCAGCCTTAGGGATAGCTTTTGGCGCAGGGGCAGGAGGCGGTGCGGGACGAGGTGCAGGAGGTAAGATTTGACCATTAAGGGTTACAATAGAGCCCCGAACAACCTCATCAGTGAGGTCAATCCCGAAAGACTTGTCCTGAGGCGCCATTGACAGCAGCAATTTCACAATATTGTTTGAATACAGCGTTGAGGACTGGGTAGGCAATCTCGATGGTAGGTCAGTGTAGCCTGTTGGGTTCATGAGTAATAGGTCGGTTTCAGTCTGGTACATTTCTTACCGATGATTTTCACATCATTGTATGTGACCAATTTGCCAGCTTCTGTTTTCTCACAATTGCCACCCGCTTCAGCCGCCAAATCCACGACCACGGAACCAGGTTTCATAACATCCAGCATGTCCTTGGTAATCAATTTCGGTGCGGGTCGGCCTGGAATCAAAGCAGTAGTGATGATGATATCGACATCTTGAGCTTGCTCCTTGAATAATTTCATTTCAGCTGCGATGAATTCGGGAGACATTTCCTTAGCGTAGCCGCCTGCTCCGGAGCCATCTTCCTCGATCTCAACTTCGATAAATTCAGCACCGAGGGACTGCACTTGTTCACGAGCGGCGGATCGCGTATCAAAGCCACGGACAATGGCGCCCATCCTCCTGGCGGTAGCGATAGCGCTCAACCCGGCGACGCCAGCACCGATTACCAAGACCTTGCATGGTGGGATTTTTCCTGCTGCCGTGACCTGGCCCGTCAAAAAGCGACCGAAGTTGTTAGATGCTTCGAGTACGGCCTTATAGCCTGCAATATTGGCCATAGAACTCAGCGCATCGAAGACCTGGGCACGCGAGATGCGTGGAACCATATCCATGGCGAACGAGGTCACCTTGCGTGCTGCAAGACGTTCAACGAGATCCTTGTTCTGGGCGGGCTGCAGGAACGAGATGATGGTTGCATTCTCCTTCAGGCGGTCAATTTCTGTTAGGTTCGGGCCACGGACTTTCAGCACAATGTCAGATGCGCCCCAGACAGCACCAGGTTCAACGATGGTGGCACCGGCCTTCTCGTAGGCCTCATCGAGGAAGCCAGCTTCAACACCGGCACCTCGTTCAACGATGACCTTTCCAAAGCCCTTCTTTTTCAGAAGAGCTACATTTTGAGGCGAAATGGCGACCCGGCGTTCATTCGCGAAAGTCTCGCGCGGGATGCCGACGGCGAGGTTGGCATAGGGTACCGACGAGGGTTCGACAACGGTCGAATACGCAGTGATGGGGATTGTTCTGGCTGCAGGAGTCGGGTGGGCAACAAAGCGCTGCTGTTTCGGCACCGCGGGCAGCACGATAGGCTGTTTCGCATGGGTGCTGTGCCATTGACGACAGATGCTAACAGCAGCCGGAGCAGCAAGAGGCGTTAAATCTACGCATGGCGTTGTCTTAGCACCAATGACAAAGTAGCACGCATATGCGTGGTATATACTAAGCAACAAGCAGCAAGCAGCGACGAACCTATGCGTAGGAGATGCGAGGCACCTCTGCGTGTCAGACACTGGGTCGCACGAAGAGAGCCGTGATTAGCGACCAGCGCTGGCCGGGAAAAAGCAACGGGAATCATGCTGGCGATAACAAGCAACAGAAGCCGGGGGCCATGCAGTCAGCGCCAGAGCCTAAACGATCTCCCACACCTTCTAGAACAATGCGAACTAGCTCTTACATCCCAAGATCAGGAAGTATCATGGAGACGACAGTGTTGGGAAAAGCAAAAGACAAGCGAGACCAGGGACGAAGAAAGAAAAAGAGTCTTGGACAGCAAGAAAAGAGGAGGGGACAGAGAAAAGGTAGAAAAAGAAAAAGGGCAAAAATAGCATTCACTAAATAGATCATGAGGAACTGGAGAGGTGGAGGAGTGAATTACAGAAGACAATACAGGCAAATGAGGCGCCGTTCCGTCCATCCCAGCCCTTGTAGTCTGGCAGGCACCTAACCAATCCAGTACGGTACAGGAGGTAAATGCAAACCTGCTCTCCCCTCCTTCCCTCTACGCGGCTGTGCGAACACAACAGTATAGGTAGTTGCATCCGCATTGCCCACGCGAGCTTGCCGTCGCCACATGCTTTGACACTTGCACCCCCCGGGAGACCCCTGTAATTGCCCCCATTCGAGCACCCCCCAGTGGACCCATGTAAGTTCCCCGCCTTCCTAGATCAGCCGGCTACTTCCCAGGGTGCGGAGTCGTTGGATTTGGCAGGTCTAATACAGTCCCGGCCACTCATTCGGTCTGTCGACGGAGTACGACGCCAATGGATGGAACAGAATGTTTCATTGGTATGATACAACTGCGGGTGTTCTCGGGTCTTGCTATATAGCCGCGCGTTTTGTGAGACGTTACTGCCGACACCTTATCAAGTCAGGTGATGCGAACTGAAATACTAAGTGATTGGGCTCTACTACATGTAATTGGGGCTTCAACTCTTCACAACAGGTCTACACTTAACGCCTAGAGTGTATAAGCCCGCTCAGTAGCTCGCATTCTCCCCAGTGCAGCGCTAGTGGACACTAAAGCTCCCCGCGAAGGTGGGAATGCGGGGAAGTGGGCCGTGAGCCCGTCCAGCGCCCAACTTCCCACTTCTGCCCGCGCGTTTCTGCCCACCCTCATCTGATGGTCAGACGAGGACAATTGAATTCAGCTCTGCAATTTTGCATGTGCTGGAGATGAGAGAGGGATATGAAACGACATATAAGTAAAACTAGAGGAAGAGGAAAATGAAATAAGGAGAGAAAAACTACACAATCTTGATTACAGTAATGAGACAGGTTACTTGGGTTGAGCCGAGTTCTCTATTATAGCCGGAATTATATACTGCGTCCTATGCATTAGGCCTAACAAGACAAATACCACACAGTACAATCACTTAAGCGGAGGCTATTATGGCTTGACTCTCGGATCCCCCGTTCTTCCTTACGCGTCAATAACCACCGAGCAAGTCCAACGGGCCTAGGCATTCTCTCATAAATTGTGATTAGTACTGTGACCTTGCTGTCTGCATATGAACCTTTGATAATAATTTCCAATATTAACAATTTGAATACTTGTGTCCTGTATGACTACGTGATGGCTGAGTGAACCCTCCGAAAAGGAAGGTAAGACTTGTGAGAACTCAGAGTTAGTATACTGAGACAACAAAAGCGTATACGTGACTCGGAGGTTAGTACTAATATTATTACCTCATACGAGGACAACTAACTTACCAATGCGAAGATTGGCCGAGCGGTGACACCGAAGCAGCGTGATATGAAGATATGTGAACGGAAGACTAAAGATGTAGGAACAGAGAAGTAGAGTAAGCAGTGACTTGACGATGCAGGCCTTTGAGTCAGGTTTAATTCGGATATTGAACACTGTGTATTACTTTATCTGTCTATCTCATGTTTCAAGGGCGCGCATAGGACTTGGAATAAACGTGAGTTCAAACATTTAATTTGTTGATAAATAGCTGCAAAACGGTCATCTAATAAATAATTGGTAAATAACTGATAACCTTTTTAATGGGCAGGCCATTGAATGTCATTGCTACGCTTGAAGTTAGATGAAAGTTTGATAAGAATAATACCGAAGCAATATTTTACTATAAAGGCGGGATATGGTATCGGTAAGGCTGTTCTGTCCTGTCTCTATACGCATGTTAGGAGGTAGATAGCGGTGCTTTTTTTTTTTTTTTTTTTTTTTTTTCAAATATAGCGTGCTCCCCGGAATGGGTTGGGTTGGATGATAATAATCTATAGTATTCGAGACTGAGGTTGAGACTAAGAAGTGTTACCGACAAGAAAGAGAAAGGAAGAAGGGCTTCAGTACAATATACTAGGTAGTCAATCGCTCACCACATCATGTTCATACTTGACCCCTGATGAGAAAGATATATGATCATTCTTAACTGTACAATAGGATATTGTTCCCTATGGCAGCATCAATTACACGCACGCGTACGAAGTTACGATGAATGCAATATGAAAAGACACACAATAGAATACATTACGTTGCTAGACGGCTCATGGTAAAACTACCTAGGTAGTGCTCGGACTGTAAATCAGAGGACCATGGCGCCCAATGCAGCTACGCATACAACGGAGCCCCGGCACCTCTTCAAAACGAAGGGTCCCTCGTCGGGAGGACCTTGGCCGTACGTTTACAATTACAATCGATTCGGACGACACCGCAATTGAAAGTATTAACAGCGGTCGTACACTCACTGTGGACTCAGACTCGTATGAGAGCAAGGGGGTTTGAGGGTTTAATCCCTCAGATTGTCGCATGCTGGCTGTACTTTGTTCCGCAGCTAATTCAAACTGTAGGAAAAAACAGATGCTGGCCTTGTTCACCTGGCTCCTTTTTGTCCTTTTTGATCCTATCGGCTACCGTAGGCGCAGCTGGAACTTAAGATAGCATGATTTAGAGGTGGGGCCGGCAAGCTTCTCGGTTGAAGATCCGAGTCTCCTCCCGGAAGGGTAATTAATTGCTTCTTTAACGCAATCCACTTCCTCCTCTCAATCCCAATTGTTCCGATGCCTACTTTACCTAGGTCCTTTTCATACCATTGCCTCCGATACACAATATATCCAGCTAAAAGGTCTACTTTTAAATAGATATGTCATTGACTTCGGTAACGAGTAAGCTGCACGGATAAAAGAGTTCGGCCAGGTACCTATAGGTACTTAACTACCTAGGTAAGGTAAGCCCCACCATAGCTCCCTATGTCCACTATGGCGTCACGACCTATATCCCTCTCAGTCATTTATTCCCCAGCTCTAGCCCAGACAACTTTCGCTTTTTTTTCTTCAAAGCTCAATTGATGGAAGTATTAGCTCCGAGACATTGCAAAGCACTCCTAACAGCATTTGCACGAAAAAACGCATTGCTATCAATCCACCTGGTAAGTTCTTCGTAAACAGATGCCGGGGAACCAGTAGCGAGATCAAGAGGACTCCGGTTAACAAGCTCAATCAGTAATCCCTTCCTCATCATTAGCTTAAGGATACCTATAAAAAAAAGAACCCAAGCACAATGTCGTTCACTATCCGAACCCTAGCCCGTCGCTCCGCCGCGCTCCGGACGCAAACAAGACGACAAGGGCCCGTCGTCTCGAGAAGAGGATACGTAAGCGCGCACGAGGCCGCAGAGAAAACGAGTGACATGCCCTGGTAAGCAAGCAAGCAAGCAAGCAAGCAAGCAAGCAAGCAAGCGAGCAAACCTACCTACCTACCTACCTACCTATCAGCACGCACAGAGCAAGGCCAGCTAAAACCACCCTCTCCAAGGCTCATAACTTCCACAGTCGTAACAGTACTCGGCCTCACCTACCTCCTATCGGGGAATCCCCCAGCATCCGGCTCCCGCCCAGCCCTGCACCACGAGACCGAAAAGCGCGAGCACTCCACCCCCCCAGGCACCGGGCCAGAATCGCCCTTAGACAAGCCGGAGGGCGACGACAGCGTGCCCCGAGGCGCCGCGGACCCCAGTTCCCCAGACAAGGCGTCGCCAGTCGGGCAGAACGTGCCCCCGCCCCCGGCCGACAACAGCGATCTAGCGACGAATTGGGACGAGAGGAAGGAGGGTCATGAGGAGCTGAAGGAGATGGTATCTATGCCCTTTCTCCCCCTTTCTCCCCTCCCCCTTCTCTGCCTCGTACTCTCCCTGTCTCTCGAAACCTAACTTTTAGCGCCTCCCCTTCTCCCTCGATCTTTCCCGAGCCAGCAGTTTCAACGAATTCAATTGAATTGTCCGTAATCCGAGACTAACCTCTCCGCGCGCGTACAGACCAGAGCAGGCGAGACGAGGCTAGCGACGAGTTCGTCCGCGGTCCCCAGCAAGAAGACGGCCGGCGAGGACCCGCGTGAGGATCCCAAGAAGGGCGAGGGCGAGGCTATAAAGAAGGGTGGTCCAAGGACTGAGTCGAACTGAAATGAACTGAACTGAACTGAACTAAGCCGGATTAAACTGAACGGCGCTATTCTAGTGACATTATTTTGTAGTACTTTTTGTAGTAGTAGTAGTAGTATGGTTTATTTAGAGAGAAATTTTTTTTTAGTTTTTGAATCCAAAGAATTATCGTGAGGGTTGAGAAAGGGGATGACTCTTATTCAGGCTGGTGAATGCTTGCTTATTTTTAGTTGACGCAACGTTTGTGTACTCCTGGGAGTTCTAGGAATACACCACACGATATCGTAGACCGAGCTGCACCGGAGACGAAACGCAATTGAGCATGCCCGCGATCTTAACGTAAAATTGTAATTAACCCTATGGAATATTCTTCAATCTTGAACTCTCCGCTGTCCGTAAAACTTGCCTCAACAATATCACGCAGTGCGGACAATCTTTCATTCCTGGTTTAATTGCTGCATTCTATCGACCTACACTCAACATGCTCTTCTGGTCAATACGATAGTTAGTTATTACAATAAGAATCTGAATAAGACTCTAGATCTTCCATATTTTCAGAAGAGTCCTTGAAAAAACCACACAATGAAGCAATCCATTCCAGGCAAACCAAATGGCAGCCAGCTGTACATGCAGCATGTCTGTAGGCACCATGGTGCTATCTTGTTCTCTTCCGTCGACGCCTGAACGTCCAGTTACCATCCGATACTATGCAAATGTAGTGGAAAAGCGTAGGATCTAACCACTACATAGTGGGGAGCACAAAGGAAATTTGTAGTCTTGCGCGCCTAGGTTGAGCCCTCTCGGCGCCGGCCAAGTCGATGCTCCACGAACATCTAATATTAAGGATTGTTGTAGAAGCCGAGGTCCAGCCGAAGTGTCGACGCTGTCGCGTGACGTGAGCGAAATGTTCTAGTGATTTGAAAGATATGCCCGGCAGTTTTATTTGGAAGATAGTTATTCGTGGGTGGCCGTTCAATTCGTAAGAGCGTGATAATTAATTCTGCTCACGGTTCTGTGGTGAATGTGGAGTAGGTATAGGAAGCGTTGAGCATTCGCGTAGCTATTATGACGGCCTCAAACCGACATTGGCCAGCGAGCTCTAGCATGACTGGTAGAGCAGTAGTGGTTCGCCGACATTCTCGATTTCGGGTATTGTGCATTTCAAATCAAACGCTTTCGATAGAACAATCTTGAATATCTGTGAAGACGGTCAGCCACAAGCGTTCGTGAAAACCACGGGTCCCACTGCCGGATATCATACCTTTTGCACGTTGATACTATGGCTAGTGCTACTGAAAATCAGCGAAGCACGCATGGCCTTGGCGAACCGTCGTGCCTAGAGATAGCTTGTTAGTTAAGCTTGACGCTGCACATCAATGAACTAGCATACCTGATTCGATATTTCCTCTTGCTCTTCCCGCGAGAAGTTGACGAAATGATCGTACTTGGTTCCAACAAGAACGGGAATCGCAGTCTTGTTGAATCCCCGTCCTTGGCGGTACCACTCCTTGATGCTGTTGAGTGTGCTTTTCCTTGTCAAGTCGAACATGAACAGGATGGCCACTGCATCGTTGCAAACGAGTGGCAGCATGTTGACGAATTCCCTCTGGCCTCCAAGATCCCATATGCTGAACGTGATTTCGGTGTTACGGATGCTGATCGTCTTCTCCATGAAATTGACGCCGAGCGTCTGGATATAATCTTCATCCCAGCTCCCTTCGACGTATTTCACCATTAGGGACGTCTTGCCGATTTGGGCGTCGCCTACCATCCCAACCTTGATGACAACCTGGTTGCGTGTGCTTGCCTGATCAGCGCCATTACTACCCCGGTCGCTATACGCAGTTTGGCGATCCCCACCGGAGAGACCGGACGGGGGTCTTGATATTGATTGCGCATGACCAGTGGACGGAGGTGTCTCGTATCGTCCGTTGAGGTCTGGTTCATCGCTGGTTTGACTGTTCGCTAAGCCCTGGTCGAGGGAGTGTGACTGTTGATGATGATGATATACTTCATGACCGTTCTGACTGGGGGAGACGTGGGGGGCCCCTTCGACGTCGGCGAGTGTGTCGGGGAGCGTCTCATCGAGGTGTTCGTGGGGCCCTGGAATGGGGGCGGCGTGGAAATCTTGCTCCATGGTATCCATGGCCTCGCGGAACTGGCCCGAAGACCCGACGGTGAGAGCGGGCGAATCTATGATCTAAGACTCGTCGGAGTATGTGAGAAAGCGGAATGCTCGTCGAGATGTTCAGATGTTCAGGAGATCCTCGTGTGATCGGAGTCGGGATCGAGGATGCGTTGTAGAAGTCTCAGTCCGGGGAAGCGAGCAGGGGTGCGTAGAGTAGCAGTGGAATTCGCAATGGGGTCTCCTGTAAACGCCGAGGAATGTTCCACGTGTGCTGCAGTGGAGGATGTGTGTTGTCAGCAGTCTTAGCCTCGACGTATGAATCGGGGCTTGATGCAACACGGGGCGTCAATCAGGCCATGGGCTGGAGCTGTATAAGTATGTCCCGACCCCAGCTGAGACTTCTAAGATAAGACCCGGGGGCTAAAGGCGGTGCGGGTGTAGGGTTGAAGTATCGAGAGAAACGGAAAGGCTTGTATAGTACAAGACAAGGGAGGAGGAAAAGGGAAACGAAAGGAGGGGAGGGGATGGGAGGACTCGAAGCGTGGTAATGCTTCAGGTCATGCTCGATCCCAGGACCCTGTGTAGATGGATGGGCTTGGTGTAGGTAATAGTAGTAGTAGTAGTTTGATGCTGCTAATGCGGACGGACGTACCTTGCAGGAGACGCAGAAGGAAAAGAAGGGAGTGCCGGTAGGGAATAAAATGGGATTGTGATGCGTATACCCTTTTCTGACCTGGCCTGGCCTCGACGATATCGTCTATCGAGGTAGGTTAGGTAGGTAGATAGAAAGATACCTAAAGGAAGTCTAGAAAAGAGGTGGAAGCGAGAAGAGCTGAGGGTGACCCACTGGCTTATAATTGTTACCAGCAAGAGCGGGCGGGCGGTGGTTGATGATGAACAGGACGGCCGAAGCTGTTTAGCGGGTAACGGTCGGTAGCGGTAACAATAGTGGGGGGGGGAGGGGGGGGGGGGGGGGGGCCAACAAAACACAAGGAGCCGAAATTGGCAGTAACAGACAAAAACATAGAAATACAAGATAAAACAATGTAACTATTTGGTAGGGGATTTAT